>PVJO010000211.1:271116-285204 GCA_004026905.1 Hystrix cristata
GGCAGCATACTGTATGGTCCCATTTTGTCTTGAAAATGACAAAATTATAGAGATGGGGAACACATATGTAGGTGCCAGGAGTTAGACAAGCAAGAATGGAGGATGGAGGAGGGTGGGTGTGACCATGAAGGGGTGTGAGAGATCTCTGTGCTAATCCAACAAACTGTTCCATATCCCAATTGGAGTAGTGGGTACATGAATCTAGACTGAGTTACAAACATTCACAATAAATGCAATCTGAATAAAGGTCTGTGGATTGTACCAATGTCAATTCCTGGCTTTGACATTTACTATCTTATATAAGATGTTACACGAGTATCTCTCTATCCTACTTTTATAACTTCATATGAATCTATAGTTATTTCAAAATAATTTATTTTAATACATAATGGCAGATAATAAAGAAAAAAGAATAGAAGAAAAAAATGGAAAAAAAGCTTTGGTAAATAAGGAGGGAGAAGGGATTGAAGGGAGGGGAGGAGAATGGAAAAAAAAAGCGGCAAGATATATCACATACAGGTACAAATTCCCTATGATGAATGTTATTATGTATATCTAAAATGTACCACTAAAAAAAAAAAAAAAAAAAAAAAAAAAAAAAAAAAAAAGAATGGCAGATAATCAGACAGGAATTTGCCAAGCTTGTCAAGGCAGAGAACTGGGAATAAAATCTGGATGTATTTTAACTGTTCTGTATATTTTTATAGGTTCTGTAGGCCACTTTCAAAATTTATTTTATAAAAATAATCTCCAAGGATAGATGGGATTTTTATGCCACATAGCCAGGTACTTCTCGGAGAAAGGATACCATAAATCCAAACTGTTGTTATCATAAACGCTACATGAAATTATTTACCTGCTATCAAATACTTCAACAGATTCGTCAAGCTAACTCCAGCGGCTCCACATGAGATGGCACCACCGTGGAGGCTGTCTGGGTGCATGACAGGAGCCTCCCCAACCTCCCCCAGACCACCTGTCCAAATGAGACAGGGGCTGGCTCAGTCAGCTTCCTCCTCTGCCTCCCAGGTGCCCCTCCCCACCCACAATAGACCATGGTGGGCTCAGGAATCTCTTACCTGTTGAGGTCCCAGATTCTTAGGGGTGAGAAGTGCCCACAACAAGCCGTCCCTGTCACAAAAGAGCTGGCAAACAAAAGGAGAGCAGAGTTAGATACGGCTTGTCAGAACTTGTGGCAGAAATGGCTACACAATTAGAAATGCAGAACCCGTTCTCCAGGGAACCATGGGGTTCAGCCAGGAGGAGAGATACAGCAGAGGAAGGACCAGAATAGTTTTGGGAAGACAACTTGGAGTGGCTAAGGGCTGTCGCCTCCAAGGGCTGCCTGGCCAGCGGACCCACGGGTCAGGAATAGCTGCACTTGCTACTTGGGTTGTATCTTCTCTGCCCATCATAAAAACAGACCTGCAGATGGGCAAGTCTGAGCCCAAGGAGCAAACCTGTGGGGCTGTGGCAGTACAAACCACTGAGAGCATGGGGCCACAGCCCAGCAAGGGCCTCCTAGGAATATGCTGCTGGGGGCTGGCAGGTGACAGCCAGTCAGAGGTGGGGTGGCTGGGAACATTCCTGAAGGGTTTAAGGCCTGTGTGAGTCTGGCAATGTGGTACAAGCACAGGGCAGGAGGAAACAGACTGCACTGAGAACAGGACAAATAGGAAAGGTGACTCAATCCCATCAGTGAGTAAATGATACTGTACAGGGGTGGGAGATGTGAGGGCCAGGCAGCCAGGGACACTGAGACCTGGGCAGGGGTTAAGAAGAGTCCTGCAAGGATACTGCCAAACACTGCCAAGAGGAGCTGAGAAGGAACACACTGACCGTATTTTCCGGAATGTCATTTAAACCCCTCAAAACTCAACATAAGTCTGCAAAGTTCATTTTAAGGGGAGGCACACACTCCACAGCGTGCACGAGTGTAATGAGCCAGGTTGGCCATAGTGCTAGGACTAGAACGTGAGCCTCCAAGCCCGGCCACTTCTTTGATAGAGGGTTTGGTAGGTTTAGGGAGGGAAGCCTTCCAGAAACCCAGGCTTGAAAACAGGCTGGCAGGCAGGCAGGTCAGGTGAAAGCAGCTGTGTCGCTCAGAAGCCCCACAGCAGGGATGGGCTCTGTCCCTACACGTCTCTTGAGGAGGAGGGAGACTGGACACACTAATGACATGTTAAGCAATGTGGGGCAGCAGCCCTCTGCCTGGTCCCCCAGCACCTGTGCTCTCTCTCCTGAGCATGGCAGTGGGAGACAGATTTCCACAGGGAGGGCGCTGAAGAAGCCAGCATCTTGGGCTGGGCTGGGAAGCTGGCTGCCAGTTGCTGCTGAGGGAGATGTTTAGGATGGTCATTGGCCAAACTGCTGTCTTACCATCAAAACTGCAGGGGAGAGCTGGGGATTTAGCTCAGTGGTTAGAGTGTTTGCCTTGCAAGCACAAGGCCCTGAGTTCGATCCCTGGCACCAAAAAACAAAAAAACAAAAAAACAAAAAAAAACAAACGAAACCAAACCAAACCAAACCAAAACAAAACAAAAAAACTGCAGGGGAAATTGCAGGGGCAGTGTCCACTTGTCAGCCCCTAACTGATAACAAGCACAGTAGTCACCCTGGGGCTCTCACACCTTAAGCCAGGACTTCCTCTAGAGACATGCCCCATCATCATAGCTTCCTCTTGACCCACAGGACTACCAAATACCACTCCTGCCATGCCCTATGTAACTCCCAGCCTAGGAAGCAGCCACTGGACACTGGAGACCAAACTACAAAGTTAGGAGGTATTGCCTGCACCTCACTCCTCCTCACATTTGTCTCTTTAGAGTAACCCATTAATAACTGGGAATGCTGGGCTGGGGATTTAGCTCAGTGGTTAGAGTGTTTGCCTTGCAAGCACAAGGCCCTGAGTTCAATCTCCAGCACCAAAAATAAAAATAAAAATAAAATAACTGGGAATGCCTATTACCTTAGGTTGGAAACAACAACTGGACTCTCTGGACTTTTGAGGAGTGGGGCCCAAGAGTGAAGGGCACCAGCAAAGACACAGGCATCTCTTAAGGAAGCCTACAGCAGGTCTCTGACTAGCCATGGGCCAAGGGAAGTCAATAGATGGTGGGAAGAGGAACCTGGAACTTCATTCCCTGCCATTTCCACATCTCTGACCTCTCAGCAAGGAGGGTGGGGTGGGGGATAGAGACACCCTTCCCAGGGACTCCTATCCCCTACTTGGTCCACCCACCCCTGGCCCTGACCATCTACCACCAAGAGGAGGGCCCTCACTTTCATAGCCTATGAAAGGCTTTCTTAATTGCCTGGAGATGACACCCATAAACGTTCCTTTCCAAAAATTGCCTTTTCCCTTGCTCAACCACTGTGAAGCAGGGGAATTAGAGAAGGAAAAAACCAGAATGTCTTCTTGGCACTTATGAGGACCTAAGAGTTTCATTAAAGTTAATATCCAGTAAAAATAACCACCTGAGTTAAGCAGCACACTCACTAGGACTCATGTCCAAGCCAGCGGGACTGCTCAGGGTGCAGGGGTCAGGCTGGCAGCAGACAGAGTCCTGCACATCTCGAATTATTCCAAACTACTTGTGCTTGGCTCTACCCCAGTCCCCAATTCCCATGGTCATTAGGAGAAATCAGGCAAAAGCCACCAACCAAATGATAAAGATGACACCATCCAAGGCAGTTTCCCAGAATATGTGAGAAACATGTGGAGCAGAGGAAGGAAGGGACTCAAAGGACATTTCACGTATTATTCCCTGGTACAGAAGGGGAATAAGGCAATGGCCTTGTTTCAGTGACCCTACCAAGATGTTGCAGCTGCACACTGGACCTGTGGCCCCCGCACACTACACCCTCCCTCAAGACTGCTCTCAGAGTGCTTGGCAAGGGGCTCCTGAGGTAGAATATGCCCCTCACAGGCACTTTCCCATCCTCAGTTCTCCAAGCTCACTGCCCTCACGCCCAAATCCAATGCGGTGCTCTGCTCTCCTGCCCCTTGACACCTGCACTGGATTCCCTTACCATGCTAGGTCCCGCACTAAATACATCAAAGCTTCTCAAGAAATACCTGCAGATCAACAAAATGAAAATGCATGCTGTTCCTTCTGTGACCCATCTCGAGGAAGCACTCATGATACTCCAGAATTTAGCATAGTGCCAGCGCGGAAGACCCTCAATACAAACCTGTGGAGCTGCCCATAAAGGGCTTGCACATAAAGGCAACATAGCTGGGGAAGCTACTCACGTGGGCTGTGAGGATGGTCCCTCAATTTCTAGAAGGAATAATCCCAAAGACTCAAATATGAATTTTACGTGACAGTCACACATTGCCTGAGAAGTGAGAAACCCTTCATAAGCACAACAGAAACACCAAAAGTATCTAAAAATTCATGTTAATACATGCACACTCATAAACACATGCACTCTCTCCTCAACTAGAAAGTTGAAAAGTCTTTCTGATGCCATAAAACATACTTTTTTTGGACCAGAAAGCCCTCACCAGAAGCCAGCCTTTTACAATTTCTCATTCTGTCCCAAACTTTGTCCAGGTCCTCAGCCTACTGACTTGTCCTCTGGCCCTAACTTGGGGAAGCCTGGCATGACAGAGACCATCCTCAGTCCCAAGAAGTGGACACTGGAGCCGTCACATCAGAAAAGACACCAGAAAAACTAGGGGTTCTGTGCATAAGTTGAGGAATAAAAGGTAACAAGACACAAAAAACAAGAGAAGGAGGTAAGAAGGGAAAATTAGTGGGGTATGGACAGACTGAAAAATAGGTAGATTCTCACTGTTTCTGCATTAGGTTAGGCCCTCTTTTTTGAGACAGAGCTGGCCTTGAACTCACTAGGTAGCCCAGGTTGGCCTCGAACTCTCGACAACCCTCCTGCCTCAGCCTCCTGAGTGTTGGGATCACAAGTGTGTGCCACCATGCCCAGGTAGTTTAGGCCCTTTTAAGAACACTACTGCACTCAGCCTTCCCCATCTATAGCTTTTGCTTCCATGGATTCAACTAAACACTGGTCAAAGATATTTAGAAAAAAACAATTATGTCTTTATTGAATACAGTTTTCTTTTGCTCAATAATACAGTGTAACTACTATTTACACAGCATTTATATTAGGAAGTAATCTAGAGCAGATCTGAAGTACCGAAGAGGAAGTACATAGGTTATATACAGATACTATGCTGTTTTACGTGAGAGACTTGAGCATCTGCAGATTTTGGTATCGATGGGTATTATGGTCCTGGAAAGAACTTTCCACAGATACTAAGGCATGACTAATTTACTGAACATTTATCGTGTGTCAGATGCTGAGCAAATGCTGCAAAAGCATTATCCCACTAAATTCTCACAACCCAATGCAGTAGATACCACTTTCCCTAGTTTACAGGTGAGGAAACTGAGGCTCAGAGAGGTAATAGACATTCTAGCTCATATAGCTAGTGACTAGCAGAACTAGAACTGAAGCCTGGTCAGTCTCGATTTCAGAGGCCCATGCCCCATAAACTCTTACCTGGGCTACATTTCAAGTTAGTCTTGTTTGTGTCCTCAGTATCTAGTACGGTATAATGCCTGACACATACTGAAAACTCAAATGCTTATGGACTAAATGAATCAATCAATAAATAATAAATGTCCCCACCTGGAAGAAAGCAGTGCCTAGCTCTGAGGCGGGTGACAGAAGTGGCGTGCTCAGCAGCTGTGCCCCGTGGCTGGCTGGAGCCGCCCACTGGCCCGGGCCCCAGCAGCCTCTGAGCCCAGGCTGACACACTTTGGCAAGGGAGACCACCAGAGCTGTCACATCATTCACCCACATGCCCATCAAGTGTATTCAGTTCTCTTCAACCCGCATTGGCATTTTAATTACTGTTGGGTAAACTAATTTGTACAAATGAAGGCCAGGCTGCCTAATAGAATATGCAAGCTCTCTGACCTCTGACAGGCACTGACACGAGATACAAAGGCGGCCGAGGAAGGCTTTTTATCTGAGCCTTATTACTCTCTATTACTCCAATTAGTCAGGCTCCAGTGCTCCTAATTGGAGGAAAAATTGCAATTAAATCAATTTTTGATGGGCTGCAAGTGGGCTCCCGAACCGCCCTGCTTGTGAAACACTGATATTATAGCAACAAAGGTCACAGGCCTCATCGGCACCTGGGGGCCCCCCCGATTTCCCTTGGCTCCCTCCTTAAATACCTCAAGGAAACCCCTGTCCCTCCATCAGCTCAGCCAGCAAGGGTGGGAAGGAGGGAGTCATTAGAACATGTCAGGTCTCATTGCTACCACTGCCATCCGCTAACCTCCGCCACTGACATCATTACAGCGGTAAGTCCCGAGGCATGAACACAGTGCGAAGGTCACACAAACTGGCTCAAGGGAGAGACAGCGGGAGCAGCAGCTGCAGTGACAGTGCTGTCAGGGAGGGACCAATGGAGTGGGAATAGGAGGTCAAAAGAAGCCAGAAAGGGCAAAGACAGAGGCAGGTGCAGGTGAAAGTGTAAGGTGGCCAGCAACCAAGAGCTTGCTAACAGGGCACCCTGGTCACCTGCGAGGTGGGGAAACAGATGAGCTTGGAAGGTAAAGAGAGACGCAGATATCTTGCTCTCTCTCCAGCAAACACCTCACCTTGCACGATGGCTGCCCATCATGTCCCTGGCAGGGGTCAGGAGTGTGTTTGTGGGGCCTTCTGTCCACAGCAGTGTCTAGGAAGTAAAGGGAGTGGGGAGGCCTAAGAACTAAATGTAACTTGGTTCACGAACTAAAGAACAGGCAACAGGCCTGCCCAAAGCTCAAATGAGTAAAGTTTATGGCAAATAAATAAGTTCCATCTCACACAGAAACTGACATACCATTCCCTCAGGGAGAGGAAGCAGACAGAAACGCAAATTCAGAAGGCTTGCCAGCTTCACAGTGACTGCACCGCAACAGGCTACCCAGGGAGAGCCCTGCAAGGGCCAAGTCCCAAAGCATGTGAGATCAACAGTGGCCCATCTACCCTAATAAGGACTGCATGGTCATTTACAATGCTCTTCCCATAAAAGAAAAAGGTAGAGGCCGGGTGTGGTGGTACATGCCTAAATTGGAAGGTTGAGGCAGGGGGATCGCCACAAGTTTGAGGCCACCCTTGGCTGTACACAGTGAGTTCAAAGCCAGTCTGAACTACATAGCGAGACCCTGTCTCAAAATAAAAAACAAACAAACAAACAAACAAAAACTGAAGGGGGGAGGGAGGAAGAGAGTGAGAGAGAGAGAGAGCAAGAAGTAGGGTACAAACAGCATTATTATAACTTTTTTTTTGAGACAGGGTCTCAAACTTGTGGTGATGCTTTCGCCTCAGCTTCCCAAGTGCTAGGATTTCAGGCACGGACCGCCATGCCTGGCATATTATAACTATTTGGCGGGGGGCACTAGGGATCAAACTCAGGGCCCTGCACTCACTAGGCAAGCACTCTATCACTTGAGCTAAATCCCCAACACCTAATTTTTAAAATAATCTATGCATAAAAAAGTGGGAGAAAACACATTAAAATGCTGAAAGTGAATGTACTGTATTTGGGCAACAGAGTTGTAAGCAATTTTTTCTCCTTTTAAGTTTTCTTTATTTTCCACATATTCCTCAATGTATATTACATTTTATCGGGAAAAATATATTATTTACATTCTGTAAGAGAAAACATAACCCAACTACACACTGTGCTCATGACTTATACCCAAGGGCAGGCAGACTGGACGGTGAGCTGACTGCTGGGCACAGTGTCAGCAACAGGGCCCTGGCACACCCGACTGAAGCACTGGGACAAAGCCCCAGGTCTGAAGGAAGGCACTCCACTGGCCTCTCTTCCCTCCTGGGCTCCTGCCTCCCATAGCTGAGAAGTCTGGGTCACCTCCCGGTCACGCACCTCCCTACACATCAGGCCTTTCCCAACCATGTGCACTAAGGACAGGGTGGTGCAGGCTGGCACCTAGAAAGCCAGGCCTGGACAGAGTGGTGCAGCACCCGCTGCTTTGTCACCTCGCTGCAATTCCAGGCAGACCTGAGGAAGAACCCCCAGAGAAGTGCGGTCCTGCAACTGGGAAAGGCTAATAGATACACAAGTGGTCACTCTCCATTTTAACCAGTGGTAAAAGGACAGAAGATCGTGGCCCAGGCCAGACAGAAGGCAGCTTGCACAAAGGCTGCTCTTCGCAAAGGCACTCACTCGACTCAAGAATCAGTAACTTGAGCGATGGAGGACAGAATTAATGCAGAGGAAAAATATTAAGGAAGTATAAAACAAATACTAAAAAAAATACAACACAGTAGGATGACATGTTCATTCAACCTACTGAATTTAACAAGATGTGCTGGGAGCTGCCGGGAAAAAAATTTCTAAACTATATTTTTCTCTTATATGGTCCAGAAACACAGGCAATTGCTATGTGTGTACCTGAAAGAAAGAAATGGCAGTGTGTTCCAGGGCTACGGGAAAAGCTGACCAGGGCGTACTTCCCAAGGAACCAGGTACCCAGAAAGGTAGCATGGAGACAAACTACATATGGCCAATATTTTTAGACAATAAAACTGTCTGCCTAGAAAATCCAACAGACCTAATTTTTAAAAAAAGGAAACGAAAGCAATCAGAACAAATCTCAGGGTTGGATGAGGGCTCCATGCTGCGTGGAACAGTGCGCTGGTAGAAAGTAGTACAGGTGTGGGTTCCAGGCTCTGCCACTTAGTTACTGTGCAACCTTAGCAAGTTACTAATCTTGCTAAAATCCAGTGCTATAATTTGAGTGTCCCCTAAAGGACCCTGTTTTGAAATTTAATCACCATTGTGAGGTACTCAGAGGGTGAAAACTCAAGTAATGGCATTTAGAGATGGGGCCTTTTGGAGGTGATTAGGGTTAGATAAGGTCACCAAAATGGAGGCTCCATGACTGAATCTGAGAGGCCAAGAGAGACCAGTGAAGACACAAAGACACCCACATGTTTCCTGCCTCTGGCCACATGATAACCTGCCCCACCTCAGGATTCTCCCAGCAAGAAGGCCACCATCAGATGTGGCCTCTCAACTCTGGAACTCCAAAATAAAGCTCTTTTCTTTATAAAGTTATTCAGCCTTGGATAATTCATTATAGTAATGAAAAATAGACAAATATACTTAGTGTATCTGTAAAATAGAAATAATAATAGTACTTAGGCAATAATAGTACTTAGGCATAGGCTTGTAAAAATTATTTGGGATAAAATACTTAGAACAGTGTATGGGAAGGGAGGGGAGGAGAATGAGAAAAAAGAAGCAGTAAGATATATCATGTACAGGTACAAATTTCCTATGATGTTATCACTATGTATCTAAAATGTACATTAAAATAAAATTTTTAAAAAAGGAAAAAAAGAACAGTGTATGGCACACTGCAAATATTCAGACATTAGCTATTACTATATATCAATAATGATCAACTGAAAATGTAATTAAATATATATTCCCAAAAGATTTTAAAACTGTAAAATACCTAAGAAAACTAATAAAAGACCAGGAGAAATGAACAACAACAACAACAAAAAAAAACAGAAGTGATCCATATACAAAACATGAAACTTTACTGAAGGATACAAAATGGCTAAGTAAGTGAAGAAATGTATCATGTTCCTGGATAGGAAGTCTTAACATTATAAAGCAGTGAGCTTTCCTCTAATTCATCTATAAATTCAGTACAGTCTCATCTAAACAAGATTTTTTTTTTACTTAATCAATTGATTCTAAATTAGCTAGAAGAAACATTTGACCCATAACCCACAAATATTTGAAGTAGAAAAATAAGAAAGTTGTTCTATCAGATCAAAACATAACATAAAGTTGTAGTATGATACTCTGTCTGGAGTAGCAGATAGAGCAATGGGTCAGAAGAAAGAATGCAAAGCTGCACTCATATATTTGTAGAGAATTTTTTAGACCCTAAAGCCAACCTAAATTTAAAGAGAGTGGGTAAAGAATGAGCCAATGAACAAATGATACAAAGACCACTGGATACACATTTGGAAAAAAATAAAATTAGAGCCTTACCCAGTGAACATTAATTTCATATGGATTAAGGAGATAAACATTTTAAAGAACTACATGAAAAACCATAAAACTTATAGGAAAATAGTTTAGTAATTTCAGAAAGATATTAAGACAAACACAAAACACTGATGCCATAAAGTTAAAGATGATAGAACCAACATGCAAACAACTTCTACATAACAAAAGGCATCATAAGCAACAAGCTGAAAGGAGTCACTGTGTATATGTACATATATAAAATAGCCAAGAGATTAATACAGGGGTTGGGGATTTAGCTTAAGTGGTAGAGCGCTTGCTTAGCAAGTACAAGGCGTTGAGTTTGGTGCCCAGCACCAACCCCCCAAAAGAGAGATTAATACAAAGATGATACAAAAAGAACCGATAAATTACAGGGAGAAAAGTAGATATATGAGAAAAATATGAATGAGTAATTTATAGAAAATACATACATGTTGGGTGTGGTGGTGCATGACTATAATCCCAGCTGTTTAGTAGGCTAAATCAGGAACATCAAAAGTTTGACCTTAGCCTGGTCAACTCATCCAGATTCTGTCTCAAAGTGTGTGCATGTGTGTTTGTGCTGGGGATGTATAAATGAAAAAATATGCCTGGCTAAACAACATGTGAAAATAGTGCTAAACCTACAGCAATCAAAGAATTCCAAATTAGAAAAACAACCAAGATAATTATAAATAACTTACATAGTATTTATTAGATGCTTTGCTGTCCTAGGCACTTTCCATAAATTAGTCCATTTAACTTTCAAAACATTCCAATACATCTAATAATATTTTTCTAGTATGATAATAGTATTGCGATTATATTTAAAAAGCATTACTATCTGTAGAGTACATGCTAAAATATTCACGAGTAAATTTATGTTTGATATTTTTTTACAAATAATATGGGAAGGGAAAGTGTATGGGAATGAGTTGGACATTATTCTACTTCTCTATATTTTGAAATTTTCCATAATAAAAGGCTTCTTTTATCCCCAGCACTGAAAAAAAAAAAAGGCTTCTTTTTGTTTTTAAGTCACTATAAGGCATATACTATCAGTCTTACTTTGTTTTGCATGTGAGGAAACTGAGTAAAGAGAAGTTAAGTAATTCACCAACATCACACTGCTAGCAGGAAGGGGACTCATTATTTGACCTTAGTCAGTAGGCTGCAAAATCCACCTCCTGATTATTATTCTATAGCCCACTCCTCAAGTCAGATATCAATTTTTACCCATTAGAGTGGCAAAAATTTTTGAAGATTGGATATATTTGCCAGTACTGATAAGTATGAAGAAACAGGTAACTGTATACACTGTGAGGAAATTATCTGATATAGTCCAGTTGGAGGGCAATTTGGCCACTTTTAAAAACTTTCAAGTACACTTCCCCTTCAATCTATGTCCTAAGTAACTTTTGTTAAAAAAAAATACCTCACCACATGCACAAGTAGGCAAGTACATGGATATTTCCCAAACGATGTTTATAGTAGCAAAACACTGGAAACCACCTAAGTGTCCATCAGCAGCATCAGCAGACAATGGCACACGCATGTTAACTCTGAGCTAACAGGGAGCAGTTCAAAGCATGTGGTAGCGCTAGGTATTCTGATGTGGAGGGACCTCTGAACCACACGGGGAGACTGAAGGCACAGAACAAATGCATAATGTGGCCCAAGACAAAGCAAGACCGGGTATTTGTATATGTGCATATTTATATGAAATTATATGGTAACTGCTGTTTGACTTGAATGTAAAGATCTAGAGTGACATACACCACATCTCCTACAAAAAAAGGAATGGAGGGGAGAGGCCCAGGCAACCGATGGGAATTTTTACTTTGTAGTCCTCATACTTTAAATTGTTAAAGAATAGGAACAGAATTATAAGGAGGATGGTAATAAAAATATTCATTTCAAAGTTGCCTGAAGATAGGCTGCATATCAGTGGACACTGAATTAAATGCTCTTCTGAATATCACACAAACCATGTGGTCTTTGGCTCTGTGCTGGACCTGACAGGGACCCTTCACGTGGCTGGCTTCAAGTGGTGGAGATCTGAGGGCAGGGACTTTGGAAAACTCCAGTCTTTCTGCTGTTCTGAAAGTGCTTCTCCAACTTGTCTTCTAACCACACTCTTTGTAAAGAGGTAAACTAGAAGTGTCTTCCAAGAGATGATCTGAACTCCCTAGTTAGCCCACTGAAGAATGAGATCTGGCTCACTCCACACCAGTGTCCTGGCACCTGAAATTAGTGCTCATAATTGCTGCTGAGAGTCTACCCACACTGTCCACTACCTGACTGCATGGCCTCCCTCATTCAGTGGCTACATAACCACAGCAGGGCTCAAAGAGGCCTTGATGATCAATCGCTGAAGAGTCCCGCAGTGACATTCTCGAGCTCAGAAAAGAGAGGCAGAAGATATGTTGACCTAAGGATTCACCACCACCATCTGCAACCATGAACTAATTTCCTTCCATTAACTTGGGTGGAACAGGACGAGAGGTGAAGCTCTACACTCTCCAACCTGGTGTACTTACAGCAGCCTTTCTCCTCGTAACTTTGAAGGCTACTGGGGTCCTAGGGAGAGGCAACGAGAAGAGAGGGAGTATCATAGTTACGGAGACTGATAGGTCGGTGGGCTTCCTGCTATGTACCATAAATTATACACAACAGGACCACAGAAATAGGACCCATGAAAAGACCTCCATGTCTGTAGGTAAAGCCTATTCCTCAAGAAAAGGCAGATTCATTTGCAGAGGGGTGCTCCGTTTGCAAAATGCCAGCAGCAAACTCTGGTATAAAAATCCAACCAATATACATTTGTCAACTCCTCCTTGGTCCCAAAAACCTGCACTGGTCATGTCGACTGAGGTTTATGGGCAAAGTAGAAAAATCATCAGACTGGAGATGGCAGAAGTGTTCCTTTTCTGCAAGAATTGCATTATGTGGCTTTTCCAGAAGGCAAAGTTCAGAGGAACTTCCTTATTTCCAGATTTTCGTTAGTAGCCCCAGGAACTCTGACCTTGAACCTTGACTTTGTTTTCCCCAAGATTTCTTCTCTTCTTGACAATGGTAATAAGCAGGAAGCCCTTGTCTTTTACCATGTTCTGGGAGGTAAATTATATTTTGGGGGTCCAATCCTTCACATGACCTGCTAGTCATTTTCCTCTGGAGGAGACCTGACCAGGTCAGGCCTGTGCCATCCTAGAAATTAGCAAATCCAGTCCTCTCTGCTCCTACCCGTGTTACTAGGCCACTGCTCACTCATCTAATCTTTTATGTCCACAGCAAGGTTCTTTCCTCTATGCCTCCCACATTAGGAAGAAGGCAGGTTTTTCTAAGGGAACCATCAGTAGCATGCAGTGGTGGAATTCCTAATTAGCTCACTAGTAACAAAGAGAGGAGGAGTGAGGGGGGGAAGGAGGTGGTGGTTAAAGTTATGGTATGACAGTTCCTTCTAGACTGTTGCTTTGTTTGAGAGTTGGTAGCCAAAGTCCCTGAGCTCAGCCACCATTCATGAAGACACTTTGGGACTGGATATCATGGACAAATTTGGCCTTTATGAAAACACCGGAAACCAGGTGTGGTGGCACAGGTTTGTAATCCCAGCACTATGGGAGGCTGAGGCAGGAGGAGCACAAGTCTGAGCCCAGTCTGAACAACTCAGGCAGATCTTGTCTCAAAAATTAAAGAGGAAGGGGCAGAGTTGTGTGTGGTTGGGGACATAGCTCAGTGAAGAGTTCAATCTCCAGTACTCCCCAAAAAAGAGAGAGGAGAGGGGAGAGGAAGGAAGTGAGGGAGGGAGAAAGGGAGAAAGAAAGAAAGAGAAAGAAAGAAAGAAACAAAGAAAGAAAGAGAAAGAAAGAAAGAGAGAGAGAAAGAAAGAAAGAAAGAAAGAAAAAGAAAGAAGGAAGGAAGGAAGGAAGGAAGGAAGGAAGGAAGGAAGGAAGGAAGGGAAGGGAGGGAAGGAAGGGAAGGAAGGGAAGGAAGGAAGGATGGAAGGAAAGGAAGGAAGGGAAGGAAGGGAA
>PVJO010000212.1:0-22972 GCA_004026905.1 Hystrix cristata
GACTGCTTAGCAGAACATGTTTTTTAATTTTGTTTTCACCATTCCCTCTCTTTTTAACAATGATTTCTGCCAACATGTCAGTGTGTTGCCCTGGAGTGAATGCAAGATGAAAGTATGAACACACTGTGTGCACATCTGGCCCATTTTACACGTGAGAGGTTATAAAATGGAAAGGTCACCACGGTAAGGATGATTGGAGCATTTAGTGGAATATTTTATGAGATTGGCCTCTAAAATTGAGCCAAATACTTCACTTGGGGTTAAAACAGAAAACTGATCATCTATCTAACATTGAGTGGTGCAGTGACTATTTTTTAATTTTTTGCCACCCATGCCTGCTTTAGAAACTAACTGCTGTGGCAAATGGGAGCCCTTGGTATAGAAAGATACCCCGTATTCAGCAAAGAGGATAGCAGGGTGGCTGCTCATAGACTGTTTTTACCTGCCAGTGTGTCCACTACCTCACCCCTGGATCATCCATCCCCCGTGCAATCACTTGTACATCTGGTGGGCAGAGTTCCTCAAGTAAGAGAACAAATCACCTTGAGTTCCCACAGTTAAAGGTGCCCAATCAGACAATAAGGAATGTATTTCATATGTATCGGAAATATATACCGTACTAATAAAATTTTTAATAAAAAATTAAAACTGGTCCACAGCTTGAAGGAGGGGAGCGATGGGAGGTGACCTTGGTGATCACCATCAGAGCCACACTCAGAAGTCTCAGATGCAGTTCTGACTTAAACATCTAGTACAGCAAGTGTGTCATTGGGCTACCCACAACATTCACAAGTAACCACAGAGTTACTCTAAAGACTTTACCATACATTGTTCTCTCTGACATATCTTCAAATCTATGTATTCATAAAAAAATCATTCCGTAGAGATCTGCAAAATCATGCAAGCCCCAAAATACAGAAAAGAAGCACATTTATAAAGTGTTAAGAGGAGATGCTGCAGGTAATAGGATAATAGATGTTTTTGGTTCCTTTCATAGTGCTTCCCTTCATTTTCCTTCTTCAGTGTTTCTAATGGAGTACTACTCAGCCATAAAGGGTAAATTTGAGTCATGTGTGAGAAAGCAGAGGTACTTTGAGTCCACAATGCTGACTATCACATGGTTTCTCTTATATTAGAAACCTAATGTATAAATAATTTAAAGAGAAAAAGAAAAGATAGATGATGGGAAACAAGAAGATAGACTTTGTAGAAATGGGAAAGGGATATGAGGATGGAGGAGATGGGAGGAAGGGAAGGGGTTGGAGAAATAAAAAAAAAAAAGGACTAAAATGTGATATGCATATCACATTCCCCACAAGGAATGTATTTCATATGTATTGGAAATATATACAGTACTAATAAAATTTTTAATAAAAATTTAAAACCATGTTTTATATTTGTAAATTAAAAAATAATCTCCCTATATAAATACATACATAATAATGAAAATGATAAAATTTATCAGTTAGAAAGGTTTATTCTTGGAAATTAATACAGATCTTGAGTTATGATGACACTGATTTAACTATAAATACACATATATACATACATATAGACATATATGTATGGCAGATGATAAGATCTAAGGAAAAGCTGACCAATCAGGCCTCAAGAAAGCCAGGCACTGAAACAGCTTGAGGCTCCGGGCAGTAGAAATCATGTAAGACACCAGCCACTTTCAGTCCTTGGCTTCTCTTGGCTCTAGTGTCAAACGATAGGGAGATAATTTATTGATCCACCATGGACCCCCTGAGTGCTCCCTCTACTGCTGAGAGAAGAGATCTCAGTGATAGTCTCCCCATGACTATATCCAGTAAGAACGAAGTGCTCTACAAAGGAAAATTCAGCATTATTAATAAAAGAAAGAGCCAGGAAGACAAAGAAATAAAAACAACTAAAACAACTAATATCCACCAGAAAGAAGACACTAACTACTGATTGGTTATCTACACTGGGCTACACACCAGTTAAATACACTCTTTAGTATAGATTGCCCCACTTAATAATAATTTTAAAATATACACTCTGATATAGAAAGTCCTACTTCATTAAATAAACTTTATGATTATTCCCATTTTACAACTGAGGAAATTGAGAAAGATTATATAGCTTGCTTATGTAACACAGGTGAGTTGGAAGGTTGAAATTAACCTCAGTTCATCTGACTTTAAATCACACACTCTCCGACACTCTACAAACTACCAAAACCTTCCATCATTGCCTGCTACTGATACTCCATATACTTTCTCTTTGACACCTTCACCCCACCATGCCTCATTAAATGACTCTGCAGCAAGGCCATTCATGCAATATGACAAAGGTCAAACATGGCCACATGCAGAGAAGTATGCTGAGATACTGCCAAAAAAGAAAAAAAATCAATAGTCAGGGATAATACTAGCCACCATCTCTGTTCTGTTATCAGAAAGATAAGTGGGGCCAAGATAAGTGACTGCCGGAGTCCACAGAAACCATACTTCTCTAAGGGTTTCCCCTTTGGGTCTGGGATGGGTGTTTTTTCTGGAAATACAATCCATCTATTTCTAATCCACTTATATTTAATTTATTAAAACATTTGGGGCCAGAGTTGAATCCCCAAAAGCATTATGGGTCTATTTCTTAAGACTATAAATAACTTATTTCCTTTAAATGGAAAACTTGGTAAGTTAAAAGTACAGCCTCAGTAATATACTAACCCAAAAAAAGACAACATTTCAGGGCTTCGAGACAAAGTTGATGAATTACCACATTCAGACAATAATAAGGAAAAAATAAACTATGAGCAAAACACGTATGACCTCTGGGACACAATTAAGAGACAAAACTTAAGAATTTTCAGTATAGAAGAGGATATGAAGCTACAGACTAAAGAAACAGCAAATTTATTCAGTGAAACAATAGCAGAAAATTTCCCAATCTTAAAACTGTTCTGGACATCAGTTACAGGAGAGGCATTTAGAACCCCAAATAGACACGACCAGAAAAACAATCTCTCTACCACACATTATAGCTAAATTGCTAAAAGTACGGAACAACAACAATAACAAAGATATCAGTGTTGCAAGACAGAAGCACCAAGTCACATTTAAAAGCAAATGACTTCTCAGTAAAAGCTCCACAGGCCAGAAGGGCATGGTATAGTATATTTCAAGCCCTAAAAGAAAGTAACTGCCTACTTAAATTACTTAAATTAGGAAGAAATAAAGATCATCCAAGGTAAGCATAAAATAATTTCATGACCACTTAGCCATAGGAGAAGATGCTTAAAGGTCTGTTATGCACAGAAGAGTAGATAAGTAAATGGAAATAAGAAAAGAATCACACATTTAAAAAAGAAAAATGAAATGACAGAAATTAACACAGTTCTTTCAAATAATAACTCAAGGTAAATGGTCTTAATTCTCCAACTAAAAGACACAGGCTGAAATATTGTATTAAAACTCAATACCCAGCTTATCTCTGCCTGCAAAAAACATTCCTCACCAGTGAAGACATACATGAAAGTAAAGGGATAAAAAGCTTTATTCCAAGTAAATGGAATCTGAAAGCAAGTAGAAGTAATTGTACTCATGTCCAAGAACGCAGACTTTGAACCAAAATTACAAGACACAAAGATGGTTATTACATATTGCTAAAGGGAACAGTCCACAAAGACAATATATAATGACTATAAATACATATGTTCCAAATGTCAAGGTATGCAGTTTTATAAAATACTCCTGCATAAAAAGGGACACATAGGTCCTATACAATAAGAGTGTATGTCTTTAATAAACTCGTGTCAAGAGATAGGTTACACACACATAAAGAATATCAGAGTTAAACTATATTATTGATCAAAAGGACTTAGACATCTACAGAATATTCCATCCAACAAGTGCAAAACACACATTCTTTCAATGGCTCACAGAACTTTCTCCAAAATCATAATGGACTGAAACTTTGTAGCAACAGAAACTACAAAACTATATAAGCACATGGAAATTGAGAAATATACTTTGAACAATCAATGGATTCCTAAAGAAATTACGGTGGAAATATTAAAATTCCTAGAACCAAATGAAAATGCTAACATAACATACTAGTATCTGCAGGGCACAGCGAAGGTAGTTCTAAGAAAAAGGTTTATAGGTATGAGTGCCTATATAAAAAAAGAAAATCAGAGTGATCTCAAATAATCTAATAATAAATCTCAAGGTCTCAGAAAAACAAGAATGAACCAGACCCAAAGTCAGTGGAAGAAGAGAAATAATTAACAGCTGAAATAAATGAATAGAGACTAAACAAACAATGGAAAAGTGAAACCAAGAGTTGGTTCTTTGAAAAGATACACAAGATTGATGTACACTTAGCCAAACTAATCAAAAGAGAGAAAAGACCCAAATTAATAAAATTTGACTCAAAAAAGGGAATATTACAACAAATATCACTGAAATCTAGTACATCCTTAAGGATTACTCTGAAAAATTACAGTGTAGTAAATTGAAAAATTTCTAGACACATATGCTCTCCCAACATTGGATACAAAAAACCTAAATGAATAACAAGTACTGAGATTGAAGCAGTAATTTAAAAAAAAATATTCCAACAAAGAAAAGCCCAGGACTGGATGGAGTCACTGTTGAGTTTTACAGATCCAAAAAAAAAAAAAAAAACAACGAGCTAATACCAATACTCCTTAAACTATTACATGAAATAGAAAAGGAAGGAATGTTTCCTGTTACCAAAACCAGATCACAGCACAATAAAAAAGAAAACTATAGCCCAATATACTCAATGAATATAGATGCAAAAATCCTTTATAAAATACTGGCAAGCTGAATTCAACAACATTTGTAAAGTTCATACACCATGATCAAGTGGGTTTCATCCACGGATGCAATGAATTTAACATACACAAATAAATGAACAAAATACAATGCATAAAGAAAATCAAGGTTATCTATCATATTATCATCTCAATAGATGCAGAAAAAGTCTTTGATGAAATCCAATATCTCTTCATGATAAAAGCCCTGAAGAAACTAAGTACAGAAGTACCTTAGGTCAACATATGATACATACAACAAACCCATAGCCAATATCATACTGAATGGAGAAAAACTGAAAGCATTTCCTCTAAAATCAGGAATAAGATGAAAGTATCTACTCTCATCACTCCTTTTCAATATAGTACTTGAAATTTTAGCAGGAGTAATTAGACAATAAAAAGAAATAAAATGAATAGTAAGGAACAGTAAAGTAAGCAGTCAAATGATCCTTGTTTGAAGATACAATATTATACTTAGTCCCTAAAAACTCCACTAGAAGACTTTTAGATCTGATAAATTCAGCTAAGTAGCAGAACATGAAATCAATATACAAAAATCACTAACATTTCTAAACAACAATAACAAACCTGTTGAGGAAGAAATTAGGAAAATAATTTCATTCATAAAAGCTTCAAAAATAAATAAAATATCCAGGAGTAAACCTAATGAGGGTGGTGAAATACCTCAATAAGGAAAATTATAAAACACTGAAGAAAGAAACTAAAGACACTAGAAGGTGAAATGACCATCCATGTTCACGGGTCCAAAAGTATGCTGGAAAAAAGATAGTTTCTTTCACAAATTGTGCTGGGGAAATTGGATAATAAGCACATTAGAAGATTAAAACTAAATCCCTGTCTCACTCTATTCAAAAATCAGCTCAAAATAGATCAAAGACTTACATGTAAGACCTGAAGCTTTGAAACTTCTAGAAGAAAACATAGGGAAAACACATCAAGATATAAGCACAAGTTATGACTTCCTAAAAAAGACTTCAATAGATAGCTCAGAAAATAGTAACAAGAGTCAAGAAATGGGATTGCACCAAATTAAAAAGCTTTAGTATAGCAAAAGAAATAATCAATAGAGTGAAGGAATCTTAGGTCAGTGACCAGTGCCCAAGCTCAACTCCAAACCCACTTATTTATTGTGAAGTGTTAATGCTGCAATTGAACTTGAATACTGAGGTTTTAGTTTAGAAAAAATAACTCATACATTAACATCTTCTGTCTTAAAAGAAAAACAAATAACACACCTACTATAGGTTCATCACTACTATCTTAGAGATTGAGCTAAACGTCTTTGCCAGCTACTCTTCTGACAGAGCACTATTATCCAGAAATTACAAGGAACTCAAGGGACTTAACATCAAAAAAAAACAGGTAACCCCATCAATAAACAGGTAAATAAACTGAATAGAAATGTCTTAAAAGTACAAATGGCCAAAAATTAAATGACAAAGTGTTCATCATTTTTAACCATCAGGGAAATGCAAATCAAAACTACACTCACCCCAATCAGAATGGTCATCAAAAATACAAAAAATAATAGTAAATGCTGGAGAGGATGCAGGGAAAAGGGAACCCTTGTACACTGTTGTTGGGAATATAAATTAGTCACTATGGGAATCTGTATGGACCTTCCACAAAAAGTTAAAAATATGAGGGTGGAGATGTAGCTCGGGAGCAGAGCACTTGCCTTGCAACCATGAGTCCAAGAGTTCAATCCCCAATACTTTCAAAAAAAGTAATTTTTTAAAATAGACTGCCATATGAACCAGTACTAATCAAAACTGTCAAGATATAGAATAAACCTAGGTGTCCATAAGTGGATGAATGGATAAGAAAATGTGATATAGATATAGAAGTATATTCCAATTACTTATACTAATAATGGAGTTTATTCAGGCATAAAGAAAAATGAAATCCTGTCACTTATAGGAAAATAGAAGGAACTGGAGAATATCATATTGAGTAGAGTAGCCAGACAAAGAAAGACAAGTTCTGCATCTCTCTTTTATATGTGGAAACTAAAATAATGAAGTCAACCAAAAGTAGAAGAGGATTTAGTAGGAGTTAGGAAGGGCCAGGGAAGCAGAGTGAGGGCAGAAGTAAATAGATGGGCATGGTCAATGCACAATGTATACATGTATGAAAATTTCACAGTGAATCCCATTAGTTTGTACATTTAATAAGTGTTAGTAATTGTAATTTTTAAATTTTTATTTTAAAATAATAAAAACAGGGGGACATTACAGCTAGAAGACAGGAGAACTTGCCTCTACTTGCTGTGTGGCCTCCACTGGCTCATCGTCCCTCTCTGGACCTTGGTATTCCCCTGCTTTGAATAGAGACAGTGTGTATGTTTTTATTCTGTAAGGGTGACCACAGACCACAATAGATAATATACCTAAGTCCTGATGAAATATAAAGGATGATTTCAATCGTTATCAGCATAACTCTACAATAAGTAGAAATAATTAACTTGGTAAGGCAGCATACCAAGTAAAGAGATGAATTTTCCTACTTCCTAACAAAGACTGGCCATGCCAAAAGAGATTTGCTGCAAGATTTCAGTTTACAGATGTCAGCAAAATCCAACTTTCTGGGTGTAGTCCCTGTGCCCATCACTATAGCAATAGGTTGACATGAGAACATGCATTTGTGTGTTCAAAAGTCTAAAATAGTCACAGCATAAATTGTGAATAAATTATCCAAATAAATCTGGCTCCTGCCAGTCAAGCCCAGCAATAAATACCTGTGTTAGGCATGGCTTACATAAAACCCTGCCCTGAATTTGATCATGATGTAATTTTTATTATAGGCTCAAATAGGGAAGGTTAATGATAGAGCAAATGTGAAGGGAAAGAAGCTAATTTGGGTGAAACATTAACTTGTTCAACTTTCAGACCATAGCAAAAAATATGATGCTTAATTTCACATCTTTGTATGGAGTAATACACAGAACTATAATGATTTCAAAATGAACTAGCAAATGAAGAATTAAGTCTTCCAAAAACTCAGAAACAATTTGCTCATTTTATTAAAAATGTATAGCCACATATATTATTCATTGACTCAAGTGACATATTTTCCTGTTGGGAGAACCGGATTGTGAGAATTACATTTATTTCCCAATGTATTTTATGGGACAATGCCAAAATGCAAGCTCAAGGGCAGGAAACTTCATATCCATAGTAGATTTTCCACATGTCACTATTAGTCAAAAACAGTTCCCAAAAGAGGCAACTTGTCCTCTGGAGATCACTAAGGGCCACAGTAATGTCGAAGGGGGGTTTTATTAGAAAGGTTTTTCTCTAATTGACTTTTCTGACATTTTCTTCTTTCCAGTGGTCATGAAAGTGAGACCAACATGTAAAGGCTAGAGAAAGCAGTGGTATTTTATTCTAAAGAAATGGACTAAGGATAAGAAAATTTAAATTATGAGTCCCTTTGTATTTGTCATATTCCCATCATTGGGACAAAATACCCTAAACTTGCAGTTTAAAGGAGAAGCTTATTTTGGCTCACAGTTTCAGAGGGTACAGTCCATGTATGGTCAGCTGGCTTCAAGGCACAGTGGAAAGGCCTGGTGAAGGAAAGCTGCTCCACCCATGGTGGCGAGGAAGCAGACAGAGTTGGAGAGGGAAAAGGGAAGCTAAGGACAAGAATATACCCTTCTAGGTCACACCCCAGTTGCCTACCTCCAACCAGGCCTTACTACCTAATAGCACATTTGGCTATGAACTCGTTAATGGGTCAACCCACTGATGACTAGAGTGGTCCCACAACCCAATCACCCTCAAAAAGCTCTGCCTCTGTACATGGGCGACTTGGGTGACATTTCAGATCTAAACAATAGCAGTCTTTCTCTAGCAGCTTTAGATAAGTGACAGAAAGAATCTGTGGTCTCAAGTAGGGTCACTAAACCTTCTATGAAAAGAATGGATGGCAAGTAGTTTACACTTTAGGGGCCAAGAGGAAATGAAGGATATCACACAGTTGCTTCACAATCAATAATCATTTAAAATATAAAAACCATTCTTAGTATACAGGCCACACAAAAACAAGCAGCAGCACAGATGCAATCTGCAAGCCATGGCTTCCCAATCCCAAAGTTAAAGTTAACAGGTACATTTTGAGATCTAGAATTCCATGAGGTGTTGTAGTAGTGCTGTCCAGATAAGGGATGGAAAGTAGGTTTCTTTGGTGTGAGCCACATTCAGTAAATGAGTAACTGTGAGCAAGAGCACTAGGTTGAAGCTTCTGAGGTTATTTCTGGGATTTTCCTGAAAGCATGTTGCCCTGTGTTATAGCTGCTTTTCAAGGGTCAGGAGGGAAGGGGAAAGAATGGTGGCGGACATGTCTTTCCTACTCCTGGACAGTTATGTGATCTCTAAGGTCCACTTTAATTCAGAAAGCGAGCAGGTTTTCAAAATGTCTGATCTCCTTTGTAGAAATTTTTCTTTTTTTTTTATTTTAAACCAAGAACATGTATTGGTACATTCTACATACAATGGTCACATTCATTACATTTATTCTGTACCTATACATGATACAACTTGGTTCTCCCCCCTCTCCCCCGCCGCTCCCCTCTGCTCCCTCCTTCCCTATTTACAGCAGGTTTATTCATCATTTTCCATATTTTCCCTTTCCCCTCTCTTTCCCCTGTTGCCTTTCTGCTTTTCCCCTTCTCTCTTTCTCGTACTCCTCTCCTCTGCACACCATCCTCCTGTTATATAATATCTATTACACCTCTTTGTTCTTATTTACAGTTATGGTTTCTTTTTCACTCAGAGTCCAGCTTTCTGGATGGAACTAGACTTGGCAAAGACTGGTGTCAGCTAAAGATGGCATGGGGAGGTAGCCTAGCAGACCTGTATGCTCACGTCCCCATGCTGAAAACTCACAGTGAAATGGAATGAGCACTGGATATGGAGTCCACTCCTTTTAAGCAGGGAGTCACCTGGCCTCTCTGGGTCTTCCTGTGCTTAAAGGACTTTAGCCCCAAAGAGAATTAAAGCAATCAGATAAGACAGCAAATACAGAACTACTTGCACACAGCAGATACTCAATAATTGCATGTTTTCTCCTTTATAGATGGGAGACTGCATTGGCCAGCAAAATGGTAGTCTATAGGAAGCTCTTTCTGCTTGTTTTTGGAATAATTCTTTTTAGCCCTTCTAAGTGCATAAAGAATATATTTTAAAAAAAAAAAAAGTCAGTCTTGGACCTCCATGAGAATTGTATGGGACACTTCCCAGGAAAGCAGACTGCCAGGCCCTGAACCAGACCAAAGGCATCAGAGTCCCTGTGGGTGGGGCCTGGAGGCTGTGTACCCAGGTCTGACACCCAGTGACATTCGCAACCACCAGCTGAGAAGGCACGAGGATCTGTGCAGAAGGTCCCCCCGACCTCACCTTCTTGGGGAGGCCTTCACTGACCCTCCTGTTTAATATAGCCTTTCTGTCTCTCTCTACATTTTACTCTTTTCATTCATCCTGCCATCTGTCTTTTACTTACTTTTCTTATTTTACCCCGACCATTCCTAGATGACGACTCCACCAGTGCGAGCTTCCCAGCGCTCAGCCCGGGCCTGGCACACAGTGTTTTCGGGGTGGTCTTTGTTGCATCTCATACTCTCACTCTACCTCAGAGGGCCTCAAAGGGAAGGTCAAAGAGATGACAAAGGTACCAGTTTGTGGTGGGTTATGTAATGACATGGTTGAAAAAACACTAAGCTAGAAATTTTAAGTATGAGTCCCTGTGACCTTTTAAGATAAGAAGGAAGTTCTCAATTCCCTCAAATGCCCCTCTAACCTTGGTAATTTTCTCAGCTAAATGACTAACCTATAGGGTGAGTTTTCATGTGCTTGGTGAGACACGGGGCAGATGCAAGATCTACGCCCCAGAGTGGAGGCTTAAGTGTCTGTCTCAGAGACCCAGCAACTGTCTCCCTCCGGTCGCCAGGTCCTTGGCAGCTGCTCCCTCCCCCCCTCCAGGTTATAGCTCCCCTCGCAGTGGTCTCTCTGCTCCTGACTTGTGCCCTAACAGCCAAAACCAAGCTGGGCACCACCCTCCTTTGCTTCCAAAAAAGTGAGGGTGTGGTTCCAAGCATCTGGAGCTGAGGGGGGGAGGCTGCTATTTAGGAAAAGAGACACATCATTATTTTCTTGTGCCAGAATCATGTTTCACTTAGCTGACTTGGCTCCACATTTAAACAGCATCCCTTAGGCAAATAATACAATTAAGCAAATGGAGAGGAGCTTTAGTAACAATAAATTCCACAGAACTGGTCATTCTTTTTCATGCAGTTTTAAAAGGAGCTGAGCGTTTTGAAGGATCAATCACCCTGACTCTCATGGGCTCAAGCATTACATAGAAACTGCTAGTAAGAGCTGAAGGGGATTTGAAACATACGCATACACACACAGGCACACGAAGACACACACACACACACACACACACACACACAGACTTGTATTAGGCAGAGACATTTTCTTTTTCTTACAACCCAATAAATAAAAGATAATTATAAAAAATAAGCTTAGTATACACATGGAAGCATTCAGGCTGAAATGGAAAATAAACTACAGAAATTAATCGGAGAGCCAGACAAAGAGAGAGATAAGAGCCCCGGGAACAGTCATAGATTACAGCAGGTAGAGTACTAAAGTGGGAACCAAGACCTGAATCATTATATCAGCTCCATCATGCATGTCCTGTGGATCTATGGGCAGGACAATGACTTTTGTAAACTTCTATTTATTTCAAGCAAGTTGTTTGAAACTACCATTACCATTTTAACCCTCTCCAAGTACCATTTGTACTATTTTCTTACTATTTTTCTTTGAGTCAACTTTTCTTTATTTGAGCACAGTACACACTGGGTGGAAGGAAATGGGTGCTTATTACACGATTTGTTATATTTGCTGGAACTTGTACATCTCTCATAATAAATACATTTACTTAGAAGGGAAACTATCTTGTTAATATAAAAGGAAAACTAGAATCACTGTTCTTAAAATAGAAAGTAATGACAAAAATAAGTACAATGGACGCCTGCTTTTAGTCATGGCAGACTAGTTTGCTTCAGACTAAGTCCTTTGCCAAGAACAACTTAAAAGCTGGATTAAATGTATAAAATATAAAAATAAAAAACAAAGAACCTCTGTACAAAGACATCTGAAAGATGCTAAGGCAGCTAGGACCTGAAGAGTCAAGAGCCAAGAGGGAAGTAAAGCATGCTGAGATAAATCTAGCATTTAATAGCAGTGCTTTCCTCCAGACATTGCTGACTTGTAAACTTCATAGGATTCAAGGGCTCAAAAATCAAGTCTCATGATAATAAAAGTTGAGGTTTGGTGTGTACCAAGGTGGTGGGCCTCAAGAAAGACTTTAAACTTCCAGCTGGGACCATGAAAGGACTGCACATTAGAAATGAGGGTGAAGCAGAAACAGCTCAATTCTCACAATAACCAAAACTCAATTTTCAAGCTTGCCCAAACCCAAACAAGACAAGGTGATCCATCAGTACTCAGAACACCTTACAGAAGCAAATGCAAATGTATTTTTTCAATAAAAGATAACATAAAATAGAGCTTCAAACTCACTCTACAATTTATCATACATTGATCAAAAACTACCAGTTATTCCAAGAGACCTAACCAGATAACCAAAAACCAAGAAAAAATTTAGACCCATATACGATCCAGTTATTGGAGCTATCAGATACAAACTTCAAAACATCCATGATTCATGCATTCGAGACAGCAGATTCATGAGAACTAGAATCTTCACAAACAGAAAATGAAAACTCCAGAATTTAATGGACAATAATTGACAGTAGCAGATGGCGTTTATGGCAGATTGGGCAATTCAGAAAGGGTCTGTAAGCTGGAATATAGATCACACAACACTGAGCATGGAGACAAGAAACAAAAGCAATATAGAAAATGCGTAAAAGAACATGGAACTCGGGGAAAGTTCTAACACAAATATATTTAGAGATCTTGAAGGAGAAACGAAGAATTGAGAAGATACAATACCTGGATATTAGCTGATATTTTTTCCCCAAAACTGACCAAAGAAGTCAAGCTGAAGATTTAAAAATATTTACAATCCCAAAAAGGATCAAGGAAACCACAACTAGACATATCACAGTTAAACTACTCAAAAACAGAGACAAAAATCTTAAAAGTGGCCAAAGAAAAGAAACACATTACCTTCAAAAGAACAACAGGAATGATGGAAGTTGACTTTTCAACACAAATGAAGGAAGCCAAGAAACTAAGACACGACATCTTCAACATGCTGAATGCAAATCTTTGCCAACTTAGAACTCTAAGTTGCTCAACTGGGCAGTGAAAAACCCTTCAAAAATGTACATGAAGTAAAAACATTTTCAAACAAGTAAAACCTGAAAGAATTAATATCCAGCAGACATGCACTAAGAGAAACACTAAAGAGAATTCTTTGGAGAAGCAAAATGAGGCCAAATGGAAGCATGAAAATGCAGAAAAGAAGGAAGACAGTAGGGAGTACAAATATTGGGTAAAACAAAATAAATACTGGCTGTATTAAAACAATACCAACAACTTCTTGTGCCATGAGAAATATATGTAAAAAACAGGCACACCAAAATAGGAGTAATAGTGATAGAAGAATAGGAAGGAGGATAAATGGAGTCAAATATTCTGAAGGCTTTCTGTTGTCCAGGACATACTATCAGGGTGAATTCATATCACAATCTAAAAAGCTTAGGATGCATGTTTTAATCTGTAGCATAACCATGGAAAAAAGAAGGAAAAGAATGCTATCCAGTAAGTTAGTAAGAGCAACAAAGGGAATCATTCATTCATTCAAAGAAAGACATGAGAAAAATTTAATAGAAAATTTGTGAAACAGAAGGAAATTATGAGCTAGAGATTTAGCTACTAGATACTTCAAAAATAAAATGTACAACTGTATTTTAAAAGAATATACTGCTTAAGTCGCATATCTTAAACATAAGGGCACAGAAAAATTGAAAGTGAAAAGATGAAAAATATATACTATGCAAACACTACTCAAAAGAAACGAGATAGCCAAGTAAAAACACACCAAGTAGATTTTAAGGCAGGAAGCATGGCTAGAATTAGAAAGAGACTTTTCTAACAAGGATGAAATTAACTCTTCAGGGAGACGTAACAATTTCAAATGTATACACCTACTAATAGAGCTTCAAAAATACACAAGATAAACACTGACCAAAATAAAAGGTATCGAATTCAAATGTATGATCATAGTGGGAGATTGTGACATAATGTTTCTAGTAATTGATGAAATAATCCGACAAAAACTCAATAAAGATACTGAAGATATGAACAATGTGAGTAACAAACATAGATTTATATATTTGTATATGTATATGCATATATATATGTATCAGTATGTATAGTCATGCATCGCATAATGAGTTTGCAATCAATAATGTGGGACATATACCACAGTGATGCAGTAAGATAATATCACTTAGTGACATCATAGCCATCTCAGTGTTTGAAAGTACACTCTATGATGTTCGTACAGTGATAAAATCACCTAATAATGCCTTTCTCAGAACATAACCTCATGGTTCAGCAATGTACAACCATATACACACTTGATCCAAAAACTATGAAAATGTACTTTTGAACTACATCTGCAACATTTACTAAACCTGACTGTTTGTTGAACCATACCAAAATATATCAAAGAATTGAAATCATATGGTGTATATTAGTTTCCTCTTGCTACTGTACCAAATTATCACTACATAGTGGCTAAACAAACACAAGTGTATTATCTTATAGTTCTGTAGGTCAGAAGTCTGAAAGAGAAAAAATGAAATTAAGAAAAAAGTCCATTTATAATAGCATAAAAAAGACTTAAATGATCAGGGACAAATGTAACCAAGGCATTAAAAGTTGTACACTAAAAACTACAACACATTTTTGGAAGAAAGAAATATCTAAATAAGTGAAGAGACATCTGTATTCATGGATTGGAAGATTCAATATGGTTAAGATCACCATATTCTCAACTCGATCTTAGATTCAACACAATCTTGCTAAAATTCCAACTGCCTCTTGCAAAAGTGAACAAGTTTATCTTAGAATTTGTACAAAAATGTGAAAAGAAGTCAAATAGACAAGCAATCTTAGAGAAAGAGAAGAAGATTGGAAGATTTATATGTTTTAATTTCAAAACTTGCTACAAAGTTACATGGATCAAAACAGTGTGGTACTTATATAAGGATACACTTATAGACCAATGAAACAGAATTGAGAGTTCGGAAATAAACCCATGCATTCAACCAGTTTCAACAAAGATATCAAGACTGCTCAGCGCAGGAAAGAACAGTCTTTCACCTAATTGACTAATTGTGTGTAAACAACTGAATACTCGTATGGGAAAGGGTGACTTGGGATTATACCTGACTCTGCACAGAGAATTTAGCTCAAAATAGAGCTCAAAAGATGTAAATGTAAAACCTACCCCTTGATGAAAATGGGTGTAATTCTTTATGACTGTGTACTAGGCAACTGCTTCTTAATATGACAACAGAAGCATGAGCAACACAAGGAAAAACAGATATGTTTAACTTCGTATTTTAAAAAATTTGCTCGTGTGCACCAGAGGAAATTATTATCAAGAAAATAAAAAGACAACCAACAGAATGGTAGAAAATATATGTAAATCATATATCTGATAAGGATTTAGTATCCAGAATATATAAAGGAATCTTATAAATAAACCCTAAAAACATGAAAGTCCCAACTAAAAATGGCAAAGGATTTGAATAGACATTTCTTCAAAGAAAATAAACAAATGGTTGGCAATGTACATGAAGCAATGTTCAACATCATTATTAAAATAATGTAGGGTTGAGGATTTAGCTCAATGGTTAGAGTGCTTGCCTAGCAAGTGCAAGGCCCTGAGTTCGATCCCCAGCACCAAAAAAAATAAATAAATAAAAATAACATAACATAAAATAAATTAGTATTGGTATGAGGTTGAATTGTAGACCTACAGAACAAAATAGAGAGCCTAGAAAATAACCTAGAAACATCTAGAGCTCACTTTAAGGAAAAAGATTGATAAATTGAACTACAATAACACCAAAAAGCAAGCCATGGTATGGAAGAAAGTACTTATAAATGCAACTAATCAAAAAAGACCTGATACATAGACTATATTAAAAATGTACAAGTCAATTTAAAACAAAATAAGACTGGTGACCCAATTAAAAAGATAGGTAAAAGCTCTGATCAGATATTTCAAAAAATGGGGTATCCAAATGACCAATAAACAGAACAGTCCATTCTATTACTCACCATAAAAATGTAAATCAAAGCCATGAACTATAACTACACTCCCATAAGAATGACTAAAAACTGTGTACCCAGCAGCAGTGTATATGCCCAATGATATGTAAAACAATGCTCACAGCTACATCTAACTACTAAACAAACACTAGGTACAGAATCCACTCACTACAGAATTGATAAATAAATTGTAATGCATTAATGTAGTCGAATAACATGCAGCAATAAGAAAATAATGAACTAGCGTTATATAAGCAATACAGAGGAAACCCTGTAACATAGCCCACAAGAAGCCAGACACAAAAGTATTCACACTGGGTGGTTTTAGTTACGTACATCCCAAACTGGCAAAACTGACTTCTGGAGCAGAGGTAAGCACACCGGTTTTGCTCAACAAGTCGGGGCTGGGTGCAGGCAGTAGTTACAGAGAAAGGGACTTTGGAGATATTTTAAGGCTTTACGTCTTGATCGGAGTAGTGGTTACACACATGTTCACTTTGCATAGCATTATCAAGTCGTATACTTGTTTGTACTATCCTACACGAATGTATATACCTTGATATATTTGTAAGAATCAAACACCTGAAATACTTGCAATTATCCTAATGCTTTCAGCAAATTACATAAAATGTTATAGTCACTTGGTATGCTCCATGAATATAAATCTAAAGTATAAATATGATTCTACAAATAAACATACTGTTGGAAAAAATAAATACACTTAGTGAAGTCAAAACCACGTTATTAAATTCCAGGGAGAACCTGTAGCCTGCCATAGCTCTGAGCTCCTGGCCTGATCTCTCCTGATGAAAAAAAGAAAAAAAAGAAGTGTTCAGGAAGGTTTGCCACTAAGTTGGGATTGCTTGCTGATAAAGAAAACAGGATTGAAAATGAAACTGCTTTTTCAAAATGTAACACAGTTGCATCCAATAATTTCTATGTACCATCCGCAGCCCCTCAGCTACGCACCGCGCACCTCCCTCACACTGCAGGATTGGCTGATTTCATCTCTGCGCTCCTCCCTAGCTGACCACCTGCAAATTGCTGGTAGAAGATTCGTCACACTCAGTGAAAGCTACAAATTGTTCTAAACTTGGAAATTGTTTCCAACAGGAAAATTAAGTCCATTGCTTATGGACCGAGAACTAATTACAACATGTATGCATCTTATAAATGCTCCCGATGACAAAAGGACCACCCCTCTCCATGCGTAACAGGCCTAACCTTAGAAATGGGAACTTTATATTACCGGGATTCCTTCCCCTGCCCCACACTCCAACTATCAGCAAAGCCATCAGCTCTACTTCCCAAGTATATCCACAGTCCAACCACTTCCCACCATCTTTCAAGTCACCGCCATCCCTCATCTGTGTTCTTTTTCAGTTATTCCTCAACAGAGGACCAGAGAGACTACCACAGTCCCTAAAGCAGCATTCTTCAGCTCAAAACACTCCCGACTCGTGCAGAGCAAAAGCAGTACCCTGACCATGCCCACCAGGCCAGCTGCGACCTGACAGGACATCGCCTCCTATTGCTCCTGCCCAGCTCGCACTGTACCTGCTATAAAGGTCTTACTGATACCTTTCAGCCATATGAAACATGCACCTACCTTGGGACCTTTGCACTTGCTGTTCCTTCTGCCTGGAACTCTCCACATTAGATACCCCACCCGGTTCACTCCCTTCAGAGTTCCCAATCTCCATTCCATGTTTTTTGTTTTGTTTTGTTTTTTGCTCAGTGTTCATCACCACCTAGTATTTTGTATTCATCTAGTTACCGGATTCAGTTTGTTGCCCCACCTCTTTATACCCACAGACTTTTCAGTAAGGAAAGCAGACTGTGGGATTTGTAATTTAAAAGATAGTTTAGACAAGACCTTGAAAACACGCTAACCCCCCACCCCAGCACTAGAGCGGGAACTGGGCTGGCTGGTAATGGTCCACTCGGTAACAAGGCCCCTTTCATTCTCATCGGCTGGAGAGGCCAGAGTGATAGGCAAGCTGCTAATGAGCGGCTGCTGTTTGTCCACCCATCCGTGACATGCTGCCCAGCTCTTCCCTTCCAATTCTAGGGGGCTCTCTGATTCTTTGGGGTGCAGGGGGAACTTTGCTGGACCACTTCCTGGGAGCAGAGAAACACAATCATCCATTCAGCAAATATTTATCAATCACTGTTTACGTGCCAGACAGCTCGCTTTATTCCAAGAACAGAAGACTCCACGCAGCTCTGCAAGGCAAAGCACACAGTCAGGAGGGCAGGAGGGGTGCTGCTCGGCTCCCTGCTAAACCTCGGACCCTGACGCCAGCACAAAGCTGGGTCCCCACAGGCGAGGTACTGCTGCCGAACATGTAGGCGTCAACTAGCCAAATTGCAGTCTATCAGCCCTTGTCTGTAATTGAGAGTAGCTTGAAGTTTGTACCTATGACAGCACTTTCATGCTCTAATACGTTGCTCAACTGAAAGAACGTGAGGTACACGAAGAAATTAAACAGGAACCTGGGAATGGCCTGGGAATGGCCTGGGAGTGGGTGTGCTATGCTGAAGGTCACGAGAAACATTGAGCACTCTGGTACAAACATTGCCTCAGCTGATGCCCGGTCTGAGTTCACAGGTGGTGCCAACAAGGGCAGCTCTGGCTGCTGGGCCCTGGCGGGTGCAGGGTCTGTGAGAAGTGCTTGCTCAGGATAAGTTTTCTCCTCTAGCCCTCCCACAATAAGAGGTATGGGTATCACAAAACCAGGCGTGTCCAACCTGCGGTCGGTGGGTTGGATATGCCTCTGTTATAATACAAAATTTGAAAAGGAAATTTTCTTACTTATACACAGTAACCATATTACATGCTTTATACATATCAAGACAGTTCCTCTTCACTCAGTGCTATGAGCCAGGCCTGTCTTCCGCACACTGCAGTTTGGATGTGCCTAGTAAGCCCACTTCTAACATGCAGAAATTGGCGGTGAGGTCAATATTTAAGGTGTTACCAGGTTATATAGAGGGTTGAAGGTGGAATTACAACTCCAACCGAGATTTGTCTAACTCCAAAATCTTTGAATAAAACCCTCTGACATACAGCTTGCAAATCAAGTGGGAAGTCTTCAGAATCAAACTCTTCTTTGAAGGGTTTAATACATTTACAAACCAGTTGGATGCAATCAAGAACTGAATAAATTATACAAATTGAGTAGCCCAGGACCACCCACTTGTAGTAAGTACTAGATGTTTACTAAGTCAGCGTTCATCTCTCTCTCTCTCTCTCTCCCTCTTTCCCTCTCTCCCTCCTCTCTCCCTTCCTTCCCTCCTCCCACTCTCCCTCCCTCTTTCACTCTCCTCCCCTCACTTCCTTTCCCTCCCTCTCTCCTCTTCCCTTCCCTCCCTCCCTTTTCCCCTCTGCCTTCTTCTCCCTCCCTCCTTCTTCTCTTCCTTCCTTTCTTTCTCAGCTTAAACCAGCTATTATTTATTCATGGCCACATGTCTGCAGTCAGCTGGCAGATTGGCTGGGAACTGTGGTCTAGGATGACTTCAGTCACATATCTGGAGTGTGATAGTTAACTGTGGTGTCAACTTGAATAGGACACATCTAGCAGACTGGCACAGTTCTGAGTGTGTCTGGAAGATTGGCTTACTGAAGCAGAAGACCCACCCTGGGCGTGGGTGGCACTAACCAATAGGTTTAAAACCTGGATGGAATAAAAGGGAAGGAAGTCTCACTTCTGCTTCTTCAGAGGAGCTTCAATCTTTGCCATCACCTTTGGACGCCCAGCCCTGGGTTTCTGGTACAGACTCTTCAGCCTTCCAGTACAGACCTTCGGCTTTCCGGGACAGACTGCCACAGGACTCTGCCGTGAGCTCCAGGCCCTCTACCTTTGACTGGATCCTCCAGCTCTCCAGCACACAGACAGCCCTTTTGTACTCTTCCACACCTAACTGTAGGTGGCCCTGTAAGCCTATCTTGTGTGTGCACATGCCTCTGTGTGTGTGTGTGTGTGTGTGTGTGTGTGTGTGTGTGTGTGTGATTTTACATTAAATCTGTTCCTTTAGTCAGCCCTAACTGATACAAGGAGCAAGGCTAGGCCTCACCCGGGGTGACTACCAGCAAGCCAGCCAGGGTCTGTTAGTAGGGTGACAGTACCATGACAAGAGTGAATGGAAGTAAACAAGGCCTGCTGTGGCCTCAGCTAAGAATCAGCTCTCCATTGCTTATATTCCATTTCCTTTCTGGGAGTCCTAAGGCCAGCCCAGGTCTGAGGAGTGGAGAAAGATTCCCACCTCATAGTTACAGAACAAAAAATTCACATTTCCAAGTATACATCCCATTTACCCTCATTCGCAGTTCTAAAATTGCTCACAGAACCCTCACAGTGAAGCAGCTTCCTGTATCCAAACAGGCTCCCATAAAGTTCAACCTGACTTGACTACTTGCTGTTTAAGGTCAATAAGCCTCCTCTAACTTAGATCGGTAACGTTTGGTGCAGTTTTATGTTTTTTTCTTAAAATTAGGGACTCACCCACAACATCCTTTTCTGGTGGGGACTCCTTTGCTCTTCTTTTATTTTTAGGCAGCTACATTAAATTACTTTGGGTCCCACAGATATGGGTAAGTAAAGTATCCAGAGCTCTCCCAAACAAGTAGCCTTACAAGTCCTCCCCGAGTCACAAATCCCCAACAACAGAACTCTACAGTCACGGGTCAGCCAAAACCACAGCTTACTGGATCTTGGCCCAAGTCTAACTTTTGCCACCTCATCTGCTACTAAGTACCCATGTGCACACTGCTTCCTGCCCCAGCCCCCCAGTGCCTTCCCCAACCCACCAGGAAATGTCTGTGCTCTTGACTTGTGACCTTGCTGTTCCTGCTGTCTGGAATACATGTACTACCCTCTCTTCTCCACCCAGCTTCTCCACCTCTCTCACTCTCAGCTAGGACTTTCTCTCATGTTCAGGCATGCAGTCATTTAGCAAATATTTACTAGCCCGTCAGGTACAGGATGCATGAGGGCTGAAAATACACCAATCCTTCCTCATGGAGCTCACTGTCACTCGCGTGCCAAAGCACCCAGCTTCTAAGTTCCCGCCTCCGTTGTGTCCTCACAGGCTCATATGTGCATGTTGTGTGTGTGTGTGTGTAAGTGCATACTCATATATACTACCTACAGTATATATGTGTGTATATGCGTAGAGAGACATAGACATACCTATACACACACGATTTGTTCATGAATTTCTCTTTTCCATAAGATGTGGGTGAGCTTTGTACCCTCTGGGATCACACCTCCTTACTCCATTATTATATCACTCGATACTTTCCTCATACCAGAAATTCAAATAAACATTTGCTGAAATGACACATAAATGAAAGTGTTCTCGAACAGTGCTGAGCTCCATCTATTCCTTCATTTTGCAAATGAGAAAACAAGAACCTAGTGATATTAAAATACTTGTGGCTGCATCACATTTGCACAGAAGGACCAGTGGGGTCCTGGAACCTCAGGATCAACATGGAGCTGTTTTTACATTTACATACGGTTTCTGGTTTGAAGAAACTTCAAATGGCATTTTACATAAAACTGTAAGTTATCAAAATGCAGTATATCCAAACTTACTAAGAAAGTGGACTCTCGACGCAGACAGATCTGGAATAAAATTCTGGTGCTGCGTGGCTTGGGCAGGTTATTTTGTTCACCTCCGAGTCATTTCTCTTTCTGATAAAATGGAGCTGCCCAGTAGCACTTGCCTGGAACATGCTGGGGAGAGACGAAAAGATGACAGCACGGTAAGTGTGGGGCTTAACAGTCAGCACACGCTTAAAACATGTAAGCTGTTCCTTTGCTCTCAGTGGAAATGATACCCGGCAAACGCATTAGCCCGATGTTTAGAGGTTCACGTCTAACCATAATTATGTTCAAGAGAGCTCCACAATTGTTACAGCAAACCTCCCCTCAAGTTCTAGACAACCCTGGATAGCTTTTCGTCAGGGGTTTCAGGTGCAGTATTACTTTTTGCCACAGGATTTACCTACAAGAATTAAAGCATTAGCGGGGTCCAGAGATGAGGAAATGAACGCATTCCAGAGTATGACAGCAAACCCCATATTGCAGAAAGAGTGATTCAAATGCCATTACTGAACTAGTAGAACCTGCTTTTAATGGCCAGAAGATGCTCGTTCCTGAGGCCGGGTTCATACATTGAACAGTCTTTTTTTCTTGTCCAGCATAAAAATGGCAATGTAAAGGTTAGAACGCACGGGTTCGGAATGATTTGAAACCATATTTTATGGTATCTGAAAGAAACCCTTTTATCTTTTACATCTTCACTTTTCATTGTCTGGACTTTTATGAGCTGTGTGCTTGAACTAGACCCAAATCCTGGGTGCCACACTCAAAATCATATGCTACATCTGCTCCTCAGATCGAGGGTGTGGTAAGAGTCCACATATCAAAATCTTCATCGCACCATGAAATTGACACACATTCAGTGGGAGACAAGGCGAAAGGCTGCACCCATGCATTCCCTGTCTGAAGAAGAGACCCTTCTTTACATGCTACAGGCAGAGTCGCCCTCACTCTGGCCGTCCACAGGCTCCCGCACAGGCCTTCAAATCCCAGAGGATGCTCCAGCACCCGGGAGCACAGAGCCTGAGCATTACCACAGCCATCTGTGGGCCGTGGTAACCTAGAACTTGGCTGGCACTCTTTGAGCCACAGGCAACTCTCTATCAGCAATTCGAACATCAAGAAAATGCTTTTTAAAACAGAACTCTTCGTAGGATCGAAGAATTGTGTGTGTGCATCTGTGTGCGTGTGCATGTGTGTGTGTT
>PVJO010000212.1:23072-104201 GCA_004026905.1 Hystrix cristata
TTTTTGGTACCGGGGATTGAACTCAGGGCCTTCTGCTTGCAAGGCAAGCACTCTAACCACTGAGCTAAATCCCTGGCCCGGTAGTTACGCTCTTTAAGGGAGTGAACTTCACCCAACAAGCAGTATTCTCTTCCAAAAAGGGTGCGTGTGTGTGTGTGTGTGTGTGTGTGTGTGTGTGTGTTGAACCAAAACTTAACTGAGAACATCGCAGCTGTGTCTTAAGCCCGTTTATTTCAGGGATGCTGCCCAGAACTGACCCAAAACCTAATACGATGGCTAGCGTGAAATGCAAGAATCAAGAGGCGGGAATGCAAATGGGGACCTAAAAGAACTCTGCAGTCAGCATGCAGTGCAAACTGAAAGATACAGACGGCAGTTATGCCATGCCGGCGAAGTATGTTAAAGTACGAAAGGTTTTGAATGTGAAACAAAAATAGTCTAAGAATAATTTTCTAAACAATAGGAGACCACTGAGACTTTTGAACAGATGAGCTGCTGTAGTTCCTGCCCGCCTCTCACACACACACCCCAGCTAGCTCCATGACCATCAAAGAGCAAGCCCGCCCATTTCAGCACTCTGCTTGCCCTAGCGCCATGGTGGCCCAAGATCACCTCCGGGAGATTTGGGGGCTCTCCCTTCCCAGGTGCCTGGACACCTTGTTGCCACCCTCTGTTTTCTGCAGCACATAAATATGGGTGTGCTGAGACCATACAGGTCTGTGGCTCTCCATGATTCAACCCTGCTCCTTCCTTTCAGGGAGTCTGTAGGCTACCTCACTTTGGGGGAGGGCACTAGAGTGTTTATTAAGTAAATGTTGACCCTTTTTTTCTGGCTTAGTTTCTATCTAGCTGTTCTTTTTGGATGTAGGAATTTAGAACAATTCTAAAAGGATGTATCCACTGCCATCTTCACAGAACCTGGAATTGGGTTTCATTCTGCATGTGTATGCATGTGGGGTGATCGAAAAATATGGCAAATATTTAATTTTTTTAAAATTTATTATAGTAAAAGACACGTAGCCATTAATCTCCCTTCAAAATACTCCTTCTTACGTTGAACACACTTATCACATTTTTCTTGCCACTCTCTGAAGAAGTTCTGGAAATGCTCTTTCAGAAGTGCCTTTAGCTGCACTGGCATGCCTGCCTCAGTGTCCTAGATCAATTTATAACATTTACTTTTCATGGACATTTTGACTTCGGGAAAGAACCAAAAGTGTCATGGTGCCAGATCCGGCGAATAAAGCGGATGAGGCCACACTGTATTTAATGAGCCTGCCCTGCCTTTCTGTTGGACGGCGCTCGGCAGCAGCATTCACTGTATTTTTTATCCCGCCTTGTAAAGACAACAACAGAGGCATCTGTGAGCGCTCTGGACTTTCTTATAAGTCATCTGGCTTAGTTTAGCCAGGAGCTGTTAGAAAATGACAACCGTCCCCTTGGAGATGAGTAGGAAGATTGCCTGCCCTTGCAGTAGGGCCTCCTCACGTTGCTCAAAGACTCTATTCTGATGGGCACTTCCTGGGAAAGCAACTCTGGTGTGAAGACTAATGACAAGTGAACAACCAAGAAAAAGCAGGAGTAGGAAAGGATTAGCATTACTACTTGTGAAGCAAATTCCACAAGATAAAAATGGCTGTGTTGGTAGGTAGCACTGAGTTGACGGAGTTGGAACATCTCAGCATTAGTATGAGAATATGGTGCCTGGAGACGGGGTGTTATTAAAGGTGATGGACACTGGAAGAAAAATCATACCTTACAAAGCAAAAACAACATTTTAAAATGTTATATTAACCACATAGTCTGAAACTATGTCATTCATGAAAGAAACATACAAAACTCTATTGAGTGCCAGATACTTGGGATGTGATGGCCCCCAGATGATCAGCAAGATGGCTGAAACGCAGGCAGAGGTGAGAAGAGGTGGAGGCCAGATTCAAACTCCAGACCAGTGCACAGACTGCAGCCAACCCTCAAACTTCCCCATCTAGGTGCTTCCTCTTGTATTTGAAAAGTAAATGTTATACTGTTTAATTAATGTATTTTCATCATTTGAAAACTGGAAAATACCAATTAGTGTTTTTCCTATCATCATTTTTTCGCTCCTTAGTTACCTCTGTTCCCTACTGTCGTAGTTTCTTTTCTCTCATTGCTGAGACAAAATACCCAACACCCAAAGTTAGGGAAGGAAAGGTTTATTTAGCTCACAGTTCACAGAGGTTTCAGTCCACAATCAGCTGGATCCAAGGCAGGTTGGCATGGCAGACAGGCAAAAGGCAGCAAGGCAAGCAAGGGAAGCAAAAAAGTGGAATAGGCAAGACTCTTTCTGTCCCTTATATCTTATCCAGGCTATCTGCCCTTAGGGCGGGTAGCACTTCCACCCTTAATCCCAGCACCCTTAATCCTAGTATCATATCCTTGATTGCAGCAGAATTATGCCAAACCAATCAGTGGACTAACCTAGTAATCATACACTCTAGATCCAGTCACCTCTGAAAATACCCCACCTATGACCACTTGAGGCTTTTGGCACATCTAGACGCAAACCATAACACCTACTATCGTAAATACTTTTGACTCCCACAGAAAATACTATTTTAAATATTTATTTATAATCACAAAAGTAATATTTATTTTACATTGATTTTATAAAAAGATAGAAAACACTCCAAAACCAAGTACAGGATAAACATTATCCCAAACTTGCCAATCATAGGTAACTAACTACCACTGACATTTTGAAATGCATTCTACCAGATTGTTTAAAACTATAACCATATAATTTTGCTGATAGGAGTTATTTTTATTACATTGTAGGAACCAAGAAAATAAGTCCCCTAATTTTTGGAGTCTGATTTATTCACTTACTAGGTTATTAAAAAGCTACTATCAATGAAAACTCCTCTACAAACATGATTTTTTAAGTCTGCAGAACATATATAAATGGCTATAAAATGATTTTATCCTCTGAGTGGACACTGAGGTTTTGTGTATTTTCATTCTCTGTATGTGTGTAACTCCTAGTTTTTTCATTTACTATTTCTTTGTGGAACCTCCCCTGCATGCCTGGAACTGCTATCAGTTCCGATGATCTGAGAAGGCAAAGATCTCAATGCAAACCTTAGAATATGATTCTAAAAGTGAAAACAGTGGACAAAACATTGGGTCACACAGATTTCATTTATACTCCCACAAATAGAACCCCAAAGTGCCCTTGCATCTCATAAGTAACGACTTTCTAACAGCATTTGAGTTTAGGAGATGGGCAGTAACTAGACAGAAGGAATCTGAAGATGACACTCTAAGAGGCATGCTCTCCTTAAAATCTACCAGGAGTAGAAGAAAACTCCTCTGGGGTAATCAAAAGTCATAGAATGCAAGATACAAGTAAACACCCAAGTGTAGACCCAGGCTGACTGGGTTCCAGTCCTGGCTCTGCCACCCACCCAGAAGTGGTTTTGGGGAGGTTGCACATCCTTCCTGTGCCTCAATTTCCTCATCTGTGAAATGGGGATAATAACAGAACCTAGTTCAATGGGGCAGCTGTAGTGTTTACAAGAGGTAGGTATAAATGCACAAGGCACATAGACTAGTTGCCCTAGCATGTCTGAAGTAGCACTTAGGTGATTTTTAAAACGAAGTCTAATCTGTATCACTTTCTAGAAGACAATTTGTAGGTAAAGCAAAATAAATCTAGTTCTCTGACTTCCAAAGGTATTTTAACTTGTTGATTCAGAAAAATTACACAGGTACACCATGAATTAGATGGAACCCTAAGCAAGTTGGAGTTTTTATCTCCTCTCACTTGCTTCTTGACCCAGTTCTTCATGGAGGTCTGGAAGCAGTATCAAGCCCTTCGCAGTCTCTCAACAAGGGCACATTCCCTACTTCCTCCGCCTGGATGTGACCATCTTGCCACTGACATCAAGATCTAGAGAACACTGTGGGAGACATGCCTGCCTGGGTGGTCCTTTCTGAAGAAATGACCTAAATTCAATTGTCTGAAGAGCTCAGTGTCACGGGCCCGAAGAGCAGTGCCAAAATCTAGAGAGACTTGATATTTTGAATCGTGTGACTAACGGCCCACAGAAAGAGGATTTCAGCAGAAATTTTAAGTGACCGTGAATTCTGACATTCTTTCATTGGTGATTAATGACATTAGGGAAAACAAGTCAGCAGGCATTGATATTAAGAGTGAAAGACATTTTTTATATCTCCCATTTTAATTAAAGATTTCTTCTTAGAACATTTGCAACCTAAAAATAGGTTGTATCTGTCCAATGGGGACCATCTGAGTCAATATAGGGTTTAATTAGATTGCTTCAGTCAAGAATGCCATTCTCCGAGATTCTGGATCCCGGGCCTGACTGCAGGGCTGAGGCCCCACATCTGTGTGTGAGAGCCAGCTAAAGTGGAGGGCAGTATTTCCTATGAAATCATGACACCAGAGAAGACTGGAGAAAAGGCATTTATAATTGATTTCATATTTGTAATCAGGGTCTTAAAATCCAGTGATTGTTGATCATGAATATATTTAACCCTTCAACAGAGAAAGTGTTTGATATGCTTCTATCCCAATTCAACACAGAAGCAACAACTACGCACCCAGCTTAACCACCTGAGGAAACAGAAACAATACATACCACGTACTACTCCCTCAAGGCGTCATCTCAACTGAATTAAAAGCAGTTTTTTCCAACCAACTGGCAGGCAATACATTAAACTATGGACTGTTTGGCAACCTAGACTGTTGATATTTAAGCAAAATACTATTCAGGAACATGGAAAATGTCTCTGGGTTTTGCTACTCAAAGCACTCTAACATCCTTGCTGTGCATTTCATTATAGTGATTCACTCTCACAGTCACCCCTTCAGTCAGCTCTTATCAAGCACCTATTAGGAAGACTCAGCCAGTGACCGAGCCAGACAAGGTCCCCATCCTAATGGCGATGACAGCTGAGAAAATCTCCAACTGTTGTCTGAATCTCAACTTCTAGAAGCAGAACTATTGCATTTCAAGCTCTGGATGTGCACAGGTCTGCTTCCTGACCAATAGTTGGGCACACACCAACATTTTATCGTTTTCCACAAGAAGAAGCTGGGGTCTCAAGCTGTTTTAATTTGTATGATTTTTTTTTTACTAGTAAGATTAAACATTTTTTCCAAATATTTGATGGCTACAGTTATGTTTATTTTGTCGTCACCTGTTTATATCCTTTATGCATGCTTCTATTAAGATATATGTATGTATTATACTACATTAACACACACACACACAGGCACTCACCACTACATAGTATCTTCACACTTTTCAGTTGGGCTTTTGCCCTCAGTAATTAGAGCATTTTATACATTAAAGAAATTAACCCTTTGTCAGCAAATAATTCTGAACAGTTGTGGTTCCTTGTTATCTTCCTTGGATTTTTTTTTTTTTGGCTGTGTTGAAATTATTTTTAACTCTTATACAGTCGACTTGGTCTTTATTTTTCCATCTTGGTAATATTTATAGAGGTATTCACATCCCCTCAAATTATACTTTTTTAATATTCATCAATCTTTTCTTCTTCTGACTCAGCCAAGACTTTGATACAAGGTCAGATGCAGGATCTAGTTATGTTTTTCCCAAATTCAACCAGTGGCGTGAGTTTCTCTAAACTTTCCAAATGTTTCTAATGGTGTCCAGAGACCCAGCCCAAAAGGGGCCTCATTCAGCAGTCCACAGCATCAAATGACCGCCAACTGAATGACCACAAGGCAATAAACAGGTTCCATTATAAATTATGGAGGAGAGAGCCAAATATTTTCCCTCTGAGAGTATTATTAAGAAAAGTATTTTGTGTCAAAGCTATTTCAGGGGGACAAATGCTATTAGAGAAATCAGAGAAATATCAACTCTGTACCAGTGGTCCAAGAGGTAAAGATTAAAGGGGAACAAATGATACAAATGACAGGTGGGACTAAAAGGTTGATCCTCATTTCTAAACATCAAGAATAATTTTCCTCATAAAAGTAATTATGTCAGTGTATTTGGATGTCGACTCCCTGTGCCAGGACAAAATGTCCAGGACCTTCGCAGAGGCCTGAGAGCCTGGACAGTCTGCCCTTCTGGGGACACTTCGCAGAAGCTGCACCTCTGCTCAGCCTGGAGTCAACTCTGGGCCTAGAAAATGCAGATCATGAGGTGGAGGGGGCCTGGCTAGTGGCAGAGTGATGGACATGAGGTCCAGAGATTGCTACAGACCAGTCCTCCCCTTCCTGTCGCTACAACTGCCTTTCCTTGTCCTGGGATGGACAAGTTTCTGGGCCTCATGGGGCTGCCCTTCTAGACAAGGGCTGCCAACTGCAGCCTGCAGGGTTCACCTGTACCACTGCATGTGTCTGTAAGGCCCTAGAGCAGCAAATGGTTTGTACATTTTTAAAGAGTTTTTTTAAAAACCAAAAGAATCACATTTCATGACATGAAAATGATATGTCACATTTCCGTGTTCACAAAGTTTTACTGGAATGCAGTCAAATATATATATTATCTTATTGAGTTCTTTCACCCTGAAGCGGCAGATGTAGGCAGTTATCAAAGAGACTGCACAGCTACAAGACTAGAATGTTTGAATGTTTTCTATCTGGTCCTTTACTAAAAAGGTTTGCTGTTGTAAAAGGTAGCAGACCGAATGGGAAAATAAGGTGGGGACAGACCAGAGAAGACACTGTGGAGGAGGCACTGTTGGTGGATGTCAGGGAAGGTGACATTGGACTGATATGACTTAAGCTGGGACCTGTAGAGGGACAGAAAATTAGCTTGGGAAAAGCCTTGAGGAAAAAGTCCAGGCAATACAATGGCAAGGACTAAGCCTTGTGGACAGTGGGGGCAGTAAACCAGTGATCAGGGGCAAGGAGAATGCGATGCAGGAAGACAAGATGAGGCCAAGTCGGGCCAGTCCATCTCCCTGTGTGTTAATAATGGGGCCTGCAGGAGAAGACCAGGGGTGCAGGGCAGCTGACATGCCCAGGAGTAGAGGAGGGACATGAAGGAAATTCAGACCACGTGCAGGTCAGGGCTGACCAAGAATGTGGGGAGAGATCCTACAAGAGCTGTCATAGAAATGTAGAAAGTAGGTAGAGTCCAGATAGATTTTGGAGGTGGAGACCATTAAACTTAGTGCTAAATTGGACTTGGAGAAAGGGAAGCATGGAGGGTGAGAGCCAAACTTCCAGCTTGCACTAGGCTGAGCCAGGGAGGGCTGGGGAGTTGCAGTGTGCATAGGATTATGGAGAGAAATCAAGAATGTATTTTCAAGATGTCCAAGGAAAGATGTCCAACCAAGGGGGTGGATTGAAGGGTACTGAACTCCAGTAATAGGTTAAGGATGGAAATAGGACATCTGACAAGCCTACCTCCCAAGCCCATGTGTGTAAGAGGATTCTCACAAACCCCCAGCTTCTCTATCCACATCCTAGAGCTTCTGCAGATGTGCAATCCACATCCATCTGGCCATCTGACAAACACGTACAGGCATTCTTTTGGTTCCCTATCTTCTCAAGTAACATATGTCAGTGACTGCTACTGTCCCTATGTGTGAAGAACTGCATGGGCAGGGTTCCTGGAGGGGGGTGAGTTTTGATCACAAAAGGTCACCCATCACACCTCATTGTACAGGATTCATGACATTATACAGGATTCATATTTCCTAAACCACCTGAAGCAACCCTGGGCCTGTGAAAACCAGTTCTCTGCTTTGAGCAAGAGAGCTCAGCATGGGAATGCTTGGGCAGTGAGGAGATGAGAGGGCTCCGCGGACTTCTCTAAACATTTTGACTTATGTGGCCAGCTCCCAACGTCCAGCGCAGACCCAAAGCATGACAGCCCCACCTCCACCCCCAGGGACTAAGTGAAATCATCATATCAGTAGTGCACTGCCATGGAAACGCCACTAGACCAGATCTAGAAACAAGTTCATGTACTTGTTCTTCTACTAGCTGGCTGGCACAGATTGTCCCCTGAAGGTATTTGTGAGTGTGGGCTGGTGGTATGCTGGACCTTAGGATACGGGTGTCTTAGACATGTCTCCGTTCTCAAGGAGACTGGAGCAGAAGCTAGAAGCCCGCTGTAGGTGGCGTGGACAGAGATGTAGCTGCACTTCATATGCTCAGTGCTGAGTACCATCCATGAATTACCTCACTTCATTCCACAATCCTCTGAAAGAGGCAGTTTTACTGCCCTGTTTTTACCAATGGAGAAACTAAGGCTTAAAGAGATTAAGAGACTTGTCCAATAAAGCCATGTGCACAAGTAATAGGCAAAGTGGGAACTCAATCTGAGGAAGGCTAAACTCTGGTGACCTTGTTCTTCTATGCTGGAAGGACCTCTTGGGCAATGTGGATCATCAGGGAGGTGCAGCCTGTGACTCACGGGCCCCCGGTGGCTTTGTCTGTAATTGTGCTCTGCTACTTTCTCAGCCTCTCTGGACCCCTGCTTCCCTAGAAGAAATTAGGGGTGTCCAGCATTGGAGGATACCCAGAAGCCGTCAAGGCAAATTTCTCATTCTTATAGATGGGGAGGAACTGAGGCAGGGAGCAGTGGAATGACTTGGCCAGAGTCTCTCCACGATTTAGCAAGAGAGCCACAGGCGAGATCTCAGTGAGAAGTCCACCCTCCCGGTCTCTTTCTTCTCCACAACACTTCTTAGGCTTCTTTTAATGCGGGAGAAAATGGGCTCAGATAAAGGAGTAGGCTTAACCAAGGAGCCAGACAGGAAGTAAAGATTTGAACCATTTATTACTGGAAGCAATATGGAAACCCGCTAAGATCACAGACTTTGGATTCAGTTGCAGTTGAGGTTGGACCTCCCTGACTACATGAGCATAAACCATTGACCTGACAGCTGCAAACTGGAAGCAACCACAGCGGCACCTTCATCAGGCAACTGGGAGGATAACAAGGACCAACATCCTCAAAGAGCTGAGCACACTGCCTGGCCAACAGCAGACACTTCACAACTGAGAAACCCCAGCAAACACTTAGTGACCATCTGCAGTACTATGCACCAGACACAATACCAGGTGCATTTATCCTCTACAAACTTCTGGTGGGTCATCTTGTCCTACTTTTCAAGAGTCACTCACTGCCCCCACCCTGGGGCATTAACAGATGGAGCAGGGATCAGACCTGCAAAGTCTGGTCCAGACACCCAGCCTTTCCCTGCCGAGCTGCCCTCCAGTCAGCATCTGCGTCAGTGCTGCAATAGAACAGATCCTGGGAGACCACTGTCAGCGTTCTTTCTCCAACCTGGAAGTATTCAAAATAATGTTCTGAGGTTGAACAGGGACAAGAAGCGTGGAGGCAGGAAGCCTTCATGCCAGGCACTGACCGCATCCCTGCCCTGGGAAGACATAACAACCTGGAAGTCCCCGAGATCAGGGCTGGATACCTCCGCTCACAATCCTTCTTCAGGTAAATGGACACAGGAAAATGCAAGCCCATCCCTGGGTGGGCTTTGGGGTGTGGCCTGGGTGTGGGGGAAGCTAGGCTTTTGTGGGTCCCAGGAAAGTAAGTTCTTCTGGATTAGAAGGCTGTGCCCAGCTGGCCTCCCCTCCCCAGCAGCAGGCAGAGTCGGGAGGGTCTGCCCTCTCACCATGAATGACAACTGCCTCACCAAGGGCAGCTCGGCCTTAACCAGGTGGCTGAGTTGTCTTCCTGGTGGTTTCTCTCTCCCTGGGGGTGCATGCCGATCTCCACTTCATTCCCTCCTGCCTCCTGCCTCAGGCTCACAGCTTCTCCCCCCATGGGCTTTAGAGGTCCAGTGGGGAACTTCGGGAAGCTCTTCTCTTCTAGTTGAAATACATTTGCAACACATCTCCCAAGACTGGAAGAAAGGGGTCACAGATGCAAGATTTGTACTTTTCTGCCTTTACTTTTCCCTTCTGGTTTCCTTACTAAGAATGTGGGAGAATCTACTCAGGTCCCTTCCCTCCCTGGGCACTTCTGCTAGCATCACTCACAGCTCTAGCTCACCGCTGCAAGGCAGGCATGGGCATCACCCAGCCGCTGCCTGGGCAGGCACAGCTAACCCGAATGTGTGGGCCTGTGGGCTGGGCAAGCCCCAGGTGGCTCCAGGCCTCGATGCTCTTCTCCTCGAGTTCCGTCTGATGGGGGCTGGGAGTAGGAATGGTTGAGCATTCCCGTGTCAGTGGCAACAGTTAAAACTGTAACTTCACACGCAACTCCCACAATCTCTCTAACAATGTTATGTGATAGTAACATTATTCCTATCACAGGAATGAAGAACTGAGGCACCAAGAGACTGGCTACATCCTCAGCTCTCTTTTTATTGCTTATTTTGAGATAGGACCTTCCTAAATTGCTCAGACTGGGCCCAAACTCTCAATTCTCCTGCCTCAACCTCCCAGAGTGATGGGATTAGAGGTGTGCACCACCACACCCAGTGTGGGGGCTGAGCAACATATCTAAGGTCACACAGGCAGTTCATAGCAGACCTGGGATCCAGGCCCAGGCAGACAGGCTCCAGGATCTGTTTTTAATTAAGAAGCGCAGCCTCTCTAAGGTGGTCCAAAGAGATGAAGCCACCTGCCAGTCTTGGCTCAGGATCTATCCTTTCAGAGAATCCACAAGACCAAGACCACTTTCATAAGTGACAATCATTAGGAAAATACAAATCAAATCATAGTAGGTGCTCAATAAACAGAAAACCAATAAGCCAGAGTCACACTGATGGATCTGAAGGCCAGCAGGCCTGCGAGCATCAAGCCTGCCTCAAACGCAGGTAGCTCTAAGTGCCATACTTGGGGAGGAAGTGGAGGGATCCTCCCTGGGGTCAGAAAGGGAGGAGGAAGAGCAGAATGGGGCAGAACCATTAGGCCCAACGCAATGCCAAAATGCCCTACTTCCCGTGAACTTCCACATCGTGCCTAACCCTAATTTAGAACACATCAGAAGAGGTCGGGTAGGTCTGCAGTATTTGGGCAAGTCTGACTGTGGGAGGTAGAATGAGCCAGAACTCTGGGCAAAGAACACAAGCCCCCTAATGGAGTCAGGTTCCGCCAGGGTGCCGCCCCCCACCCCTAGTCAGGATCAGTGTGGGCTGCCGCACCCGGCCCTGACCATCTGGAGGCCTCCAGCTCTGCCTTCATCCCTCCGAGAGCCCCTCCAGACTGCTCTGGCGAGGAATCCTCCTCCCGGCTCCCCTCCTGCGCTAAACCCAAACCCAGAATTATCTGACTCAGATTTCGCTTCGCCAGTCTCCCATCAACACAGATAATCTGCCTCGGTGCTAATTCATTTTCCCCAGCAAGGAGACCCAGCAGTCTGAAGGAGGCCAGGGCTTACCGTGGCTCCCAGTTACCCAGACGGCTTCCTGCAGTTTTTTAAACTCTCTTCTCTAGCTTCACCTGTGGCTCCCAAATCAAATCTAGTTTTCAAATTAAGTTTCCAACACTAACCCAAGTTTTCATCACATAAACAGCTACAGTGGACTGAATTCTACTTCCTTGGCCCACCTCAACCTGAGACAGGAGTTTTTCTAAATAAAAAGTAGTTAATGTTTGGTTTCAAACTTTATTTTTTAATTTTTATTTTTATTAGTACATGTTTGCAGTACACATTTCCATTCGTTGTGAGGAGCTGCCACATGTATGTACCACATTTTAATTCATTTTTTCATCCCCTATTTCTCCCCTCCCTCCATCTCTTCATCTGCTTCCCCTCTGAGAAAGATCTATCTCCCTACTTCCTATTATCTATCTTTTGTTTCGCTCTTTATACTTCGGGTTTTTCATATTAAAGGAACCATGCAAAGCTTACGCTTGTGTGTCTGATTTATTTCACTTAACATTACGGTCTCAAGGTCAATATTTGTTTCTTCTTTTAAAAAACAATTTCATTGTTTAGAATATCCCTGAGAAATCTGAGGTTAATATTCAACTCTGGGCACGCAGAAGAGGCTGGCTCAGCCCAGCGCCGCGCTCAGCAGAGCAGCAAGGTGGGAGGCAGCCAGGGGCCTCCAGCTCATCTCAGAGATGGGTGGACACAGCCCTCCAGCCCATGTCCACTCTCCAGGAGCAGTCAACATGCAAATAGACTCCAAACCTGGGGAAAGCCACAACTGGGGTCATCTGCACACAAATTTCCGCGAGGTCTAGTCCTGCGTTGCTGAGCCCTGCAGCCAGGAGCCTCTGGGAGTCGTGGGTGTGGCTGGGCTGTATGAGATCTGCGGGACCTCAAAGCCTTACTACACAAGGCAAAGACAAAATACCCAAACAGTGATTTTCACAGTGGTAACTACTAAAATAGTTTGGATGTGTTGAGTTAAATAAAATCCCCAGCACGCCCCCCACAAAAAGAAATAAAATATATTATTATAGTTAAAAATATTTTTTTTTTCTGTTTGTAACAGGCTACTGGAAAAATTTTAAATTACACAACTGTCTGGCATTGTCTTCCTATTCGACAACACCATTCTGGATAGAGGACATGGTCATCCTAGGGCCAAGCCCTGGTCACAACCACACCTCAGGCTTCTTCCCCCACCCCTCAGTCCTTGCTGGTACAGTCACCAGCCCCACCCGCCTTCCTCTCTTTGAAGCAGCCCCTCCCTTGCTCCAGAGCTCACCAAGGCTCCCTGGTTCAGGTCGTATCAAGCCCAGACCCAGGCTGCCCTCTCCACCCTCCCAGGCCACCCTGGTTGATTTGCTAGCCCTGTCCTTGCCAGAGCAAGTGACCTCGGGAGCTGTCTCCATCCTTTCGTCCCTCCCACCTTTCTGGCACATCAGGGCCCCATGTAGAGAACATCCCCCTCCTAGCCCCCACGTTTCATGGTCTTTACCGTCAGAAGTTTGCACATAATTGTTCCTTCCCCTCCTCTTTAATGAGCTCTTGGCTCCCAGGACAGGATACATGGGCCCAGACTTGCCCCACCGTCTGGGGCTGGTTGCTGCCGAGCCACACCCACCTCGCCCTAATGCTAATGCCCGCCAGGTGTGGGCCCATGCGCCCAGCCTCCCTCCTGAGCCGCTCGCTGTCACAATTGACACAGGGCAGAGCCGCAGGGACTGATGCTCCCGGCCCTCAAGTTCTCCCCGGGAGCACCCGTGCAGGTGCCGGCTCCTGTCTGTTCCACTTCCAAGGATGCAGGCTGTGCCTCTCTGGGCCTCTCCTTCCGTCCACCTACCAAGAACTCCCAAATGCACTTAGCACGGGGACAGAGGCCAATGTCCGAGGTCATTCGATGCCCACATAGCCCTTTCAGTGCGGACTGAATCCATGCAGCAATCCCCCATGGCAAGAATCAGCCCTACTTTACAGAGGAGGACCCACAGCGACAGAGAGGAGCAGAGTGACTGGCTCGAGCTCCTCAGAGCGGGCTCTGGACCGGCGCAGCTGGTCTCTGAACTCGCGTGCTATTTAGTGTCAGAAGAACACAAATGGGCAAAGTTTTGAATCCAAGCACTACCATTTTCTAGGTCTGTGACTTTGTGGAAGCTTCTGTTCTCTTTTTTCTGTTCCTTTTTTGACTGACACATAATATTGTATGTATTTATGAGATGCAATGTGCTGTCTTATTCACACACACACTGAGTAGTGATCAACTCAGAGAAACGTGCGTATCTGTCACCTTAAGCTTTTCTCATTTCTCTACAATGAGTCCATTCAAAATCTTCTCCTCTAGTTATTAAGTTATGCATCATTACTAATATTCACCCCGCTATACCATAGAACCCCAGAACTTACTCCTCCCATCTCATTGAACATTACACCTATTGACCAACCTCCCCCATCCCTTTCCCCTACTCACCCCACCCTCTGCTAACCACTGTCCAACTCTCAACTTCTAAGGAAGCAAATTTTTTAAGATTCCACATCACGGAGTGTTTGTCTTTCTGTGCCTGGCTTATTTCATCTAACATGATAACCTCCAGGTCTAACCCTGCTGTTGCAAACGACAGGATTTTGTGCTTTTTTATGGCTGGCTAGCATTCCAATGTGTTATACACATTTTCTCTATCCATTTGTCCATTGGCAGACATTTAGAGTGATTCCACATCCTGGCTATCAGGCGTGGTGCTATAATAAGCATGAGCATACAGATGCTTCCTCAGTGTTTTTATTTCAAGCTTTTTAACCCCTCTGTGTCTCAGTTTCCTTATTTGTAAAAGGGAGCAATTATCTCAGAGTTATAAGAATTGCACTTGTAATATTGTCATGAAGTAAGTGATCAATCAATGGCAGCTTCTGATATAAGTAGTCAGCCTTGTTCTCCACTGCGAGCCCCTGAGGAGACCTACCCCGAGCCATTCTCGGTCCCCTGTCTCAGTCTCTAGTGAGAGTCTGTGAGGATTCGAGTTGCTGTAATGAAGGCCCAAGAGAGAGGGATTCAGATGAACACAGGCATTACGGACAAGCTGTCCATGCCCCCCACCCCGAAAATTCCTATGTTGAGACCCTAAAACACCTCCCATTGATGGTATTTGAAGATGTGTCTGTGAGAGACGATTAGGATTGACTGAGGTCACGAAGGTGAGACCCTCAGCAATGGAATCGACACCCTTCCAGGAAGGGACACAAGGGAGCTTGCTCTCCCTCCTCGTTTTCCCAGCCCAATGTGAAGACACAGTAAGAAGGCAGCTGTGTGTAAGCCAAGAAGAGAGCTCTTACCTGAAATAAGCCATGTATACACCTTGTTCTCAGACTTCCAGCACCAGAACTGTGAGGAAGTGAATCTTGGATATTGAAGCCACCCAGCGTACGGTATTTGATTAAGGCAGCCTGAACTGACCAAGACAGCAGGTTTGTGTGCTTTCTCTTTGTTGAGAAAGACTCAGAAGTGAGGAATGGTGGACTCTCCCAACCTCAGGGATCCTCAGCCTGGAGGCCTTCTGGCTGACGCAGAAAGGTAGCCTTCCCACCACCTCTCCTGCACCTCTTAACCCACAGCATGTATGAGAGTCCAGGAACCTCACCCTGGACTCTGGCCAGCCAGAGCATTGCAATTGAAGACTTCACAGCCCAGAGTCCAGACCATGCTTTAAGAAACAACCAGCACACCACAACTCTTCTTCCTGATCACGAAAGGAATCCTGCATGCTGGAGAAAATGATTGTTCAAGAAGAAAATGCATGCTGATCCTACCACACAGAGACAACATACCAAAGTCTTGCACATTTCCCTGATCTTCTTAGGGCCCATTTGAAGAAACGAAGCTCCTTTAAGATCCTCACACAGCCAAGCTCACACAGCGTATACTGTTCTGTGGCCTGCCTCTCCCCTTCAATATCATATCAGAACTGTTTTCCCTTGTCATTAAAATTCTTTTAAACCACACTTGAAGGGCAAAATAATATTTTATCATCTGGTTGTGCCATAATTTATTGAAACATTTCTCACTGCTAGACCTCTGGGTAGTTTCTAATATCACACAACCATAAATAATGCTGTAATGAACATACTGCTACATAAATTTTTATTCACCCACCTAACCCTGATCATTTCCTTATGACGACTTCCTAGCAGGAGGAACACGGGAATTGACTACGTGAGCCATTTAATGGTCCACGACCCATACTGAGGGCCTGTGTGTAAGAATACCCTTCTCACCACATGCTCACCAGCATTGAGTATTATCTCTTTTTAATCTTTTGGGAATGTGTTGTGATAGCGTTTGGTGCATTACCTTGGATACATTAGGAATAACTGGAACTCATGATTTGATCAACCAGCTTTGGGAAACTTTAAAAAATAGGAAAAATATTCTGTTGAATTCAGTACCTGCCAGAATTAGACATTGGTTTTCAAGAAATGCAGTGCTGTTATGTTTAACTGTGGCTTTTGATATTAACTTGCAGCTAGCAAAAGAAATAAAGCAGCATTTGAACCACCAAGCTTTATAGAACAGGTAAGTTGAACAGGAGGCAAACACCAATACTTTTGAGTGGTTCCAAATAACTCACTGTTAACATGAAATACCAATTTATTCTTTACTCTTATGAAGTAATACTGTTCCTCATACTGTAGGCGGGAAAGCAGATGGAGAGAGGGTTGGTAGCAGACCCAGATCACTCAGGCAGTAACCGTGCAGCCCAGGATTTGAATCCAAGCCTGCTCCAAGTCAAACACCACTAGCCCAGGCTGCAGTATACCTGATGGGTGGAGATAAAGGGGACTCTTTTATACAGGATAACATAGCCCCATACCATCTGCTTATTTTGCCAGATTCTTCAAAACTTTTCCCCACCTAGCAGTTATCTAAATTATCATCTACTGAAAACAGTAATGAATTACAGCTACCTTGTACCTTTGTATTAAATGTCTAAAAAGCACATGAAAATTAAATTTTAAAAATTTTCCAGCGAAGGACAGCTGTATGTTAAAAGGGAATTCTATCCACAGAAAACCAAACCCCTCAAAAATCCCTATATAGTGGGGCTGGGGATTTAGGTCAGTGGTTACAGTGTTTGCCTGGCAAGCACAAGGTCCCGAGTTCGATCCCCGGCACCAAAAAAAAAAAAAAAGAAAAGAAAAGAAAAGAAAAAATCCCTATATAGTGCCAACGTGGCTTATGAAATCCCAAGGCGCTCTAGAACACGGATATGATTATTTACAATATACCAAAACGTATAAAACACTGACTCTGAGAAAATAAAAGTTAATTATGTGGAATAATCTGGCACTGCAAATCTGGTGCTGCTTAGTACACTTGTGTAATTTAAAGACTCTTTCGGAAGATGGAAAAGATAGATTCTCTGGGTGGGAAGGGGGACTCGGTAGTGATGACTGAGGAAGGGTTGGTGTGAAGACTGGAACGGGGGACAGCCGCCTCCGACTAATGCGTTCTACCAACTAGACACATACAAAACTCAAAATATGACAATGACTATAATCAGTATATTGAACTAAACTCTTCAGTTAAAATACAAAGATTGTCAGACTCAAACTCTGGATGTTTAAAATACCTGAAACCTAAGACACAGAGCAGTAGAATAAAAGGGTTGAAAGAGACAACTATCAACCAAGAGAAGACTTTCACAGCCATAGTATCACCAAACCCAAGAGGTTCTGTGGTGTAAACATCAGCTATAAAGAGGAACACTATATAATAATAAAAGTTTCTTTTTGTGAGAAAGATATCAAGTAGACAAATGAATGAGTTGCTGTCAATTCATTTGCATCTTCAAGTCTCTGGGAAAACATATCCACAGGCAGGGGCGGCTCCATCCAAACTGAGGGGCAACCTCACGTCCTGGCTAAGATGCATGTCCGTGCTAGAGGCACACAGTCTTTCTCCACCACCTTCCTCTAGCAAAAAGATCTCTCCTGGCTCAACATCATTTTATTTACCTGAACTCCTGGCCATGTAGTCTGATTCATGCTCTTATTTCGCACAATTCCTCAAGCACCACCCCTCAGTTCCCTGACTGCTCACTCAAATGTCCTGTGCTCTTCCAGCCCCACATCAGAAATCTAAGGGAACCCAACGCTCTGCGCCAAATAACCATCACCTGATCCTCCTTCTTTCCCAGGCCCCACCATGTGACATCTGAGTCTGATTTAGATTCTTTAAATTCTTAGATTCTTTCTTCACTTATTGATTCACTCACTCCATCAACACATTTTCACACTTAGGTGCTGGGTACTGACTGTCCCAGGCGCATGGGAAGATTTCCTTGCGAGTCCCCATTTGGATTCTCAGGAGCCAGCCTAGAAGACCACTCCTATGAAATTTTAGGGAGTGAGGTGTGGGATTGCAAATTATCAAACTGCTGAGAAATCCCAGACCCCTGAAGCTAAGACTTGTCCCACCTTCAAGCATGAAGGTAGTCCTTAATTAACAGTGATCTTTTCCCAAAGTGTTCAGGAGTAACTACAAACCTGTCAATCCTTACAATATTTACCCATTTTTTATATTTAAAAACAACCTTCATTTACTGCAAAAAGAATTCATGTTCATTGTAAAAATTTAGAAGAAATGATTAATAAAATTAAAAAGTCTGCCACTTAGAGACAGTTTCTGGGAACACTTTGCTGCACTTTTTCCCCCTACATACCTGCTCAATTTTACCTGCTCATTTCCATTATGAAACAGGACAGTAAGTCTGGATACAAAAAGAGAGTGAAGGGGGTTGGGGATTTAGCTCAGTGGTAGAGCATTTGCCTAGCAAGTGCAAGGCCCTGAGTTTGATCCCCAGCACCACCACCCCCAAAAGAAAGTGAAGACCCTTGGATACCACTAAGTTAGACACTTGAAGTGCCTCTTAAACATCACATGTTCACAGGGTTAACTATAAATTCATTAGAATGATACGAAATCAACAGCACACTAAACAGCAGAAATACTTCCCAGCAAGAAAAACTCTAGCTGTCAGTTGTCTATTGCTACGTAAAAAATTGTCTCGCTGGTAAAGTGGAGAATGTAATATTACCCCTCAAGGAGAAGTATTAGACTTCCGACCACTTTGTTAAAATTCAGTTCTCTTCTCTCTTTCCTTCCCTGTCTCCCTCTCAGAGCACAACAGGTGATCTACCCTCTTAACACAGAGCACAATGCATAGTGTTAATTATAGACACAACGTGGCACAGCTGGTTTTAGAACCTGCACTTTCATGACTGACTCTCTCTCTACCTGTCAAACAACAACTCCCCAGTCCTCCCTCCCTGCAGCCCCTGCCAACCACCGTTCTGCTCTGTTTCTAAGAGGATGTTTTAGATGCCTCATATAAGTGGAAATATGCAGTAGTGTCCTGTTCCTGGCTATTTCACTGAGCAAACTAGCCTCCAAGTTCAGCCATGTTGTCTCTCCTGGCAGGATTTCTTTCTTTCTCAAGGCCAAATAACATTTGATTGTATGTACATACCAAGTTTCTGTTGTTGACTCATCCACTGGGCACTTAGGTTGCTTCTAGGTCTTCACTATAGTGAATAATAATACCTTAAGCGACAGAGTAGCTATCTCTTCACAATCCTGCTTTCAATTCTTTTGACTATACCCCCACTCGAGGGATTGCTAGACCACAGGGCAACTGTAGGAACTTATTCCCCACCAGTCTGGCTTGAGCCACCATGCCCCACCTCCTCCCCACCCCAAAGTGTGTTGATTGGGCAATAAGCAGACGGTTGGACCAATCAGATTCTCCCACTGGGGAGCCCATCTGTAAGCCAATGAGCCAGAAAACTAAGGAGGCCACGAAGCGAGGTCTCCATGAGGCTGATTGTCTCTCACCTGAGGACCCTGAAGAATACAGACTCCCAAGCCTAATTGGAATGCCCAAGGGCAGGCTCTAGAGATTTTAGTCAATTCTGAAGTTTTGTCAAATCTGGAAACCAACAAAGGTGAATTCATGAACTCCTGCTCTGATTCCTCTGTGGATTCGCTCTTCTTGTTGCCAGGTCCAGATGGACGTGGACTCCATGGGTGAAGCGAAAAGAGCCTTGACTGTTACGGTGCAGAGCCACTGCCCTCTGAACCACTGTGCTGTCCAGCCTGGTGTGCAGCTGCTTTCCAGCCTCTCCAAGGAGTGTGCTTCCTCATCTGCACATTATATACACAGGAAGGGGCCCCCGAGCGAGACAGCTGAGCTGAGAGTTCCAAAGTCTCATTCCTGGGGACTTGCTCTCTGGAAGTCTCTCTGATTTAGTTCAACGCATTTGTTGACTGCAGGTTTCTTGTCCTAGTGGAAGGCAATGAAGGACACAGGTTTTTTCTCAGATCCTTTTGAGCATCTAGTGCGTGCCAGTGTGGTTCTGGGCCAATGCTCCCCAGAACTCTTGGTGACAATGGGAAGTCCTGCAGCCACCTGTCATTTCAGGTTTGTGGCTATTGAGCTCGTAAGATATGCCTGGCTCGATTGTGGAGCTCAATATTTTAATCCATGTAAATTGAAATAACTCTCGTGCCTAACGGCTCCTATATTGGACAGTGCAGGTCTGGGTACTTTACTTAATTTATTCTGCAAGGTAGGAAGCCCCAGCTGTTTTACAGATGAGGAAAGTGGTACTCAGAGAAGGAAAGTGACATGCCTGGGGTCACCAAGTGAGACAGGACAGGGATTCAATCCATGGTACAATAAGAGCTACACATACACATTATGCGTATAAAATTTTGATAGGGGATAAAATGAAACTGAACATCCCATCTCTTAGGCATCGGCTCTGTTTTAGTTACAAAGCCAAAACAAAAAGGAAAGCCCAAAGCAAGCAAGATGAACACTATCAATTCTGCCGAGCAATGGAGATGGTGGGGCCAATGGGCTTGGCGTCCTGGCTGGACACAGACCTTGTAGTCGAGCATGTTTTATTGCATGCTGAAAACTGCAAGATAGCTCAGCCTCTGAAAACAAAAATGATTGCAGGGCGAAGAGGAAGGAGGCCAAGAAGCCGTCCCTCCCATCTCCTGGGGTGGACACCCGTGGAGGGAGGCCCCCACTGCCTGGGAAGCATCTCCAGCCGCCTCCTCAGTTCACAGTGCCCAGGGGATCCTCCATCTCTAACAGTCACGGTCAGTCATTGAAATCACATTACACTGTAAGTGGATATACAAATTGTCAGCCCTAATGAAATTTAGGAGGAAGCAGTGGGAGAGGTGAAAACACTCAGAACTGGTTTCTTGGTTTTCAAGACCCAAATTCAAGTGGTTTAAACTGCTCGTTGAAAACATGCAAACATGCATGGAGTGTGGTTTTACTACCAGCAGAGGGGCACTGCCCTGGGAAACTCTTCTTCTCTGGCTTGCCCGGGAATTGCGCTACGGCACAGACCTTGATCTGGATGTCCAGCTCCCCAAGGAAAGGGAGGGTTATACTCATCTCTGCACCCAGCAAAAGACCAGGCACACACAGGTCTACACAGGAATACTGGAGTGGAGAATCGCACCCCAAGAGCCCTAGGCTCAGCCTGAATGCAGAAGTCAGAAGAGGTCTTAGGAAAGGAAATCCACCTTTGTGCCAGAAATCCCTGCGCTCAGGACTAGTGCGGGCCAGGTGGTAGGGAAAGTGCTGTCTTTCTATCTGTCCTCTCAGCAAACACAAGTCCAGGAAACAATGAACTGAGCAGCATATTAGAATAACTAGTAAATTATCTGCCACTGAGCAGTCCATGGAGCTGCTGTCTCCGGGACAGACGTGAGGGCTTGCAGACTAAGACAATAATATCATGCTTACCATTTATTGAGTGATTCTCTATGGCCATCACTGCACAAACCACTTCCTGCGTAATCCTCATGAAACCCCTGCAAGAGGATAAGGTTGGCTCCTTTTACAGAGGAGGAAATAAAAGGCCAGCAAGGTCAAGAACCTTGTGCAGGTGCTTCTGATTCCAAAGCCCTCGATTTTCCTGTGCCCCACCCCATGCGAAATAAGGCACCTGGGACAGGGGTGGTGGGTGCGTGCAGGAGAGAGGAGAACATGCCAAGAAGATGGTGTCCCCATGTCCTGGCATTGCTGGGCCAAAGCAATGTAGGCCACATTTCATATGCTTTCATCTTACAGCCAAAGATTAAGGTTTGAGGTCCTATTGTCCACCTCAATATAAGATCTACCCTGGGACATGATTTTGCTGAACAATATATCAGACTCACTCCTGTGACCCTTTCCAAACCATCATGCAAGTATTTTGGAATAAGGCTTAAGAGAGGACAAAGGATTTGCTCAAAGCCACACTACAAAGTGGTAGCCAGTGTGGCACCAAGATACAGACAGTGAAAGTGTTTCAGCGCCAGTCACAAAGACTGGGTCCAGGACTTACTCGACCTTGGCTAGTGTATGAGGTAAACCTCCCTCCCTGCCCCCACTGGGGCCTCCCATGGCAGAATGTGAGGATATTTGAGGTGACCCTCTGGGGAGAAGCAGGCCACAGCCCTGTGGGGCAGGATAAAATCTTAGGTTTCTGGCCCTCCTGCTTGTTCTCCCAGTCCCCTGAGGCACCCTGACCACATGATGAAGCAAGGTCTGTACAGTGTAGCAGACATACCTAGCCTTGCCTCCTCCTGGCTCTGTAGTTTGAGGAAAGAGACTCACTCCTCTGGGGCTTCTGTCGCCTCATCAGTAATGAGAAGAGCGACATTTCCTTTGATTGAACACTGTGGGATCAAACAAAATAGTGTGAGTAGAAATATGTAACATCAAGATCAATGGATATGAGTGCTTAGTAAATGAGAACCAATAATAAGGCCCTCGGGCTTATTATTTCCCTTCACAGATGAGGAAACAGCATCCTAGAGGAAGTTTAGTGGCTGCTCAAGGGACACAGCTTTCAGCCCCCAGGAAATGCTGTGGGTCCAGGGCTGGGCATGCCTGGGATGCCCAAGCCAGGGCGAGGATGCTGACCTCTCCTCCTGGCAGCATGGTCTCAGTCCCCAGCCCTAGAGGCCTCTGTGTGGAGATGTGAGTCCCCAACCTGCCCCTACTCTTGTCGAGGTCTCCGCTGATGCCTGGGAAAGCATCCTGCAGCCTTTCCCATGAAGGGAGAGGAGCTGGCAAGTCTGAGCTGAGGCCGAGCCCCTCCTCTGCCTCTCCACCCTCTGCTTCTCCAGCTGGAACCTCATCAGGAGCCTTTAGGAACCCACTCCTAGCACCTTGCAGGGAGGGCCCTGCAATTTGTTGAATCAGGGAAGCTCATGAGTCACTGAAAGCCCGTGATGAGAATGTGGCTGGCTTCTCCCAGATGCCAGGGAAGGCTACCATCATCATCCCTTCTAGTTCTGGCACACGTACTCCACGTCAGGCCCTTTGCTTGTGGGGTTGGCAGTCTTCACCTATCCCCTATAACGCTATCATCACCTTGTGACTGAAGCTCAGAGAGGTTAAGTAAGTGGCTGAAGGATACAGAGCCTGAAGCCAAGTTTTCTTAATTGTAAATCCCTTGTCCTTCCTTCTGAACCATGTGTACGGTGGGTTTGCAGGGTGGGCAGGCATCCTACCATAGGTGCTATCCCAGAGAGGGGAGGTTGGGCACCACTTACACACTGTGGAATCTTAGCCCTGAGGTACACGTGCAAAGATGGCCACAGCAACATCTCCCATCCCGTGTGGAGGTGCTGCTGTGGTGTGACTTTGCCGGTCCTTGTTAAGAGGTGGAGTTACTGTTCCACCCCTCTGTGTCTGGGCTGTCCCTAGCCTTGCTTTGACTAGCAGAGTGAATGGAAGCAGTATCATGTAGCTCCCAAGTTAGGCCTTCAGTATTCCCAGCCTCCCCCTGCCTGGAACATGGTGTCATGCATGATAAAAGAGAGTCCAGGTTGCCCACCCTAAAATGAGCGACCACATTGCGAGAAAGGCCCACACAATAGCTAAAACCAACTATTGGCTTGTGAAGGAGACCATGAGCGACTTGGACACATCCTGAACAGTCATACTCATCAGAAAAAGCCCTCTTTTTTCCGATAACTGGGGCATCTCAGCCACCCAGGAAAACATGCCTCATTCTGTCAAGGAAGCCCTTGACCAGATTTTGACCCATCTCACCCGGATGGATGCCCCTGTCCTGTCAGAGCACTGCAGGGAGCCAGGCACAGTGCCGACTGCCTGTGCACTGATGAGCTCTGGGGTCAGACTTCAGCTCTCCAAACTTCCACTTCGTCATCTACAAAACGAAGCTCAAAGAACAACCTTCGAAGATTCTTGAGAATCTTTCTAAAATGGGATGAAAGATAAAACCCTTAGCAAGGGCCAGGCAGAACTAAGTGCTTGTCAAATATTACCTTCCTGTAACACTTTTCTTTTTTGAGCTAGTACAGATGAGATCCGTCTGCAGGTGGTGGTCAGAGGACAGCTGGATCTTCTCTTTCTTTTATTTGCCACCTCTGCATTTTATATCTTCCTTTTCTCCTATTTCCACCCTCCCTCTTTCTGCTTCCTCCTCTTTCTTCCTCTTGCCATGCTTTGGCCCATGTCTCAAGACCCCCTTCACTGCCTCCCGATCTCACCACCCAGGTTGTGAAGTGGATTAACTGCCCCTCAGGGCAGCCTTCTGTGAGGCCCAGCTCTCCAGGTTTGTCACCAGGAAGCATTTCCTCCCTCCACAGCGCCAGCACCAGGCCAGACAATGCTAGATCTCAAGAGAATACAGCCAGAGGGCCTCAGAGCCGACTTCCCAACTTACCCAGAGGGTGGTAACAGGTGCTCAGAAACTTCCCACAGACTCCAAGTTCAACAGCAGGTTCCTTCCGCTGCTCTTTGATTATAGTGCTGCCAATATGCTAATGAACATCCTACATCTCTCAGCAGGGTCATGATCCATCACTCACCATCTCCCAAACTTGTCTGGCCACAAAATACTTCTTGTTGAGCATCTCTGGGCCTGTGAGTGATGGGATGTTCTTTAGAAGCTGCAGCTCAACAAGGACTAAAGGATGGAGCTCATGTTTATCTGGCTATGCGGCTAGGAAAATTTAGTGGGTGATTTACTGTCTTTGCTTTTAAAACCAATTGTACCTTTTATTGAGTGCTGCTATTGTTCGGCTCTGGAGCTAGCCTTCTGCAGGTTATACTGTGTCATTTAAATACCAATTCTAACTGAGTGATTGCTTTTGTCCCCATGTCCCACTTGAGGACACTAAAATTAGAGAGGATAAGAATGTGGTCAACCCCACACTCCAGGTGAACAGTGGGACCCAAACCTTGGAAGGGATATGCTTTCCATGCACTCATTAAATATTTATTGAGTTGCTGTGATGTGTTAGGCACTTCTTTGCACTGAAAGACATTTTTTGGTGATTTATTTCTTTGTTTTAAACTCATTAGCTAGTGTGTAAGTGCAAACTTTTTTGGTTTAGATCAGTGGTCTTAATCTGGGGTGGGGGGCAAAATCACCCCAGATTAAGCAATGTCTATAGACATTGGGGGGCAAAATCACCCCAGATTGAGCCATATCTATAGACATTTGGGGTATCGCCCAGTGGGAAGGTGCTAATGGCATCTAGCAGGCAGAGGCTAAACATCCTCCAGTTGCAATATGTCTCCCCATATCAGAGAATTAGTCATCCCAAAATGTCAATAGTGCTATAGTGAAGAAACTTTGACTGAGAGGAAAAAAAAACCAAAAACAAAACAAAACAAAAAAAACACAAAACAAAACAAACAAACAAAAAAACACTGTCAAAAACCATTACAAATGCAAAAGTATGAACGGTCTACGCTAGGTGACATAAATGACTAGCTAAGTGGAATCCCCATCCCTGTCCAAAAGGGAACAGAGGCTGCTCAGATCCAGCTGGTTGTTGCTACACGAGACTTGGAACGAACATACCTAAATGGCCAGCTCTTCCCATTTTACAATCCAGAAACACAAATCTTAATGTAAAAATACTGTACTCATCGTTTAAACATTGGCAGCTAATTTGAGTATTTTTTAATGCTGTGCTAATCAAGGAGAGCACATCTGGAAGACTTGGAAGGATGATGTGGAAGGCAGGACACAAGCTTTTGGTCTCCCGCAGGGTGCCTTCCTCTCAGTGAGCCAACAGCGCTGAGTGTGTCAAACAGCTCGGCTGTCCCTCTTCTTACCCGCTTCCTGTCCTTGCTGGGTTATCGAACTCTTCATGTGTAGTAAAACCTGCTCAAAACATCCATTTTTCTTCACAACAAACCTAAGGGACAAGTAGACACTCCTGTTTTAAGACAAAGGGTTCAGAGGCACAGAGAGGTCCTGCAACCTTTATGAGCTGCACAGCGAGCGGCAGTACTGGTATCTGAGCCCGAACCACCTGGGCCCAGAAACTGCTTTCTTTGCTACTGAGCCAGCTTCTTCCTGAGACCATGCTGGAGGTCCAAAACCTGCCCAGTGAAACTCACAAGGAATTTCTCCCCCTCAGCAGGCAATCAGTCCCCCACTGGGGTCAGCCTGGATTCCTCAGTGCTCCGAATGTCAATCCCGCCATGTGAACCCCAGGTTTTCACCTGGGAGTGATTTTGGTCCCCACGGCACATTGGGCAATGTCCAGAGGCATTTTTTGGCCGGCACAAGTAGAAGAGTGACATTGGCATCTAGTGGGCACAGGCCAGGGATACTGCTAAACACCACATAGGACAAGTCCCTACAACAAAGAATAAGTCAGCCTAAAATTCAAGGGTGCTAAGGTCAAGGACGCTGATCTAAGAAACTTACTGGCAATGAGCAGAATATCCCAGGTGATCCGGGCTGTTCTGCGTCTCTCTGTTTACTTCTGTCCTCAGAACGTTCTGTCTTCCCTTGCCCTGGAATTCAGTGGCAATCCCATCTCTCTGTACTAGCTGTCCACACTGTAGAGTAATCTCCCAATACAATTGTTACATATTAACAGCCGCCGAGCAAATAAGAAACGGGACAATTAGCAACAGGTAAAAGAAAATGAGCATTATTTAGAATACAAAATAAATCCAAGATTCAAGCATAATATTGTCTACTTGCCTGAAATAGTATTTTTTCTGGATGCTCGAAGCCAGCGATGCCGAACTTTGTAGACCTTTCAGTGATACCAAGAGCCTGTGGTGGCTCGTGTGCCATAGGTTCGCCATCCCTGAGCCTTAACCTAAGCTTCAGCCAAACTTTGATGCACACCTCTCTCTGCTAAACACACACACATGACTGCACTGCATTTCATAAAATGATTTTAATAGAAAAGTACAAGATACGAATAAAAATAAATAATGTTTATCTCATTTCCAGCCCAGCAAATTGTACACTGCATATAAAAATGGTCTCAAATGCAATTTTCCCCCATTTCTTTTTGCTTTTGAAATACTGAGACAGCATTTTCATTCGACTTTCTAGACTCAAATTGATACTTTTTAAAAAAAAATCATACCAATCTTTATTTACTCTACATCCATGTTTTAAAGTTGGTTAACAAGATATTTCCCTAAAACACTTTTTAATCACCAGATTTAAGTGAGAAGTTTGTGTCCATAGGTAAGATCCCATTTCTAAGTTTCAACTCCTCTCTGAATGTTTCCTGAATTAAAAATGTATTTCATCATCTTATTTTCAAAACATGACATCTCATTTTTACTATTCCATAAAGGGGAGAGTAGAATATCCTTATTTTTAAGACATAAATATTTTAATGTGTGCTTTACAGTGACAGTGCAGTATTTTCAGCCATGATGGTGGTTTTTCCCACTCAATATGTGCTTCAGGTCACAAATACCTTTTCTACCTCTGTACAGATCACTATTGTGGGCCATTCAGTCTTTGGCGGCTGCTTTTGCTGGTCACCTCTGGGTGTCAGCTGGCATCAGTCTCCCATTTGGAGGACCCAGAGCCCTATCATGGTGTATTTGACGACGCCAGTGGCTTGAGTCAGAGTTTGTAGAAACAAATTGAAAATCGGTCTTGGCGAAATCATGAAGTGAGGGAGGCTGCTCACACCTCTGCGGTGTCAGCCTCAGGAGGTGAAGTAGCTCAAAGACATGAACGGCAAAACTAGACTGGAGCATAAAACCTTCCTTTTACTTGAGCCCATCTTGTCTATTTTGAACATGGTTCTGTTCGCCACTGCCCACGTACAAATTTTTTTCGTTAATTTTCCATGTTGGGAAGATTTTGAATGCATTCGAGGATGAGAAGTAAAAATATGCTGACACTGCTACATCCAGTATGTTTTTGCAATAAAGAACACTGGTCAATATACAACCCAGGAAAAACTGAACCAGATGTGTCCTAGAACCACAAGCGTTTGAATTTGCCCAGAAATGCTATTTTAAACACTCTATATGTTGATCTACTATTTTTTTTAAATAACGTATTCTTGGCATCCTTAAGAGGTTTCAATATGTTACAAGGTCATCCGGAAAGAAAGACACAAAGGACGAAAGGATCGATCTGTGCAGCCCCGGCCGGCCTCAGCACACATGTTCGTGAAGTACAGCACTCGTACAAATTGCACTTAACACAACAAACCTTTAGTTTCCAAAGTTTTCATTCTCTGTGGACTGGGGCTTTCCTTTCATAAAAACAAATGCCTTTCAAAGGGGCATAGGAGCATTACACGTGGTCCACAGCAAATTCAAAGAGAGAGGTGCAATTCTTCCAGCAGTAAACATAAAGATATAGTTCGTGGGTTGGGGGGTGGCTAAAACTCTGGTCATGGATAAAAATATGCGCCTTTTTAGTTCTTCTCTGGGATATTACAATAGCAACACGCTCTAAAACAATTAAGTTTCATGCATAATGCTAAAAGAATGTGAGCGATCCTATAACCAGCTTTAAGCCATCTGCTTAATTTTTTTTTTTTTAGGAACATATATAGGAAGAGAATTCCCGTTTTGTTCTGCTACATATAGAAATCTTTTGAAGCTTCCAAATAGTTTGGTTTTTGTAAAATTCTCCACTCTTCCATTATTTTAACATGTAGTTATCCTAAGCTATCCCTCACGACTTCTTCAAAAATCTCCATGTGAATTATCTAAAGGACAACTAAAACCACTTACCAATATACAAGTAACATTTTATTTTATATTCTATCTTCCATTGGCATAAGCCTCTCAATGTTTGTTTTTTAAACCAGTGAAATATACAAATCACACAAGACAGAAATATGTACATTAAAAGTACAGAATAAAGGTCATAGAAGATATACATAATATCTGAATGACACGTAGAATATTTTACATTAAATAGTTTCTTTTAAAAGCTAGGATTGTTAAACTCAACTCTGTTCATAAACATGAATCACTAAAAAGGAACACAATCTGATTTAGCAAATAAAAAAAAAGTACTTCATGGTTTTTGTAGAATAAAAACCAAAAAAGTGACATTTTAAACTCAATAGTGCTATTTAACTTCAAGATCTTTTGCTTGCAATCTACTACAACTGAGGGGAAGTGAACATCCTTGTGCAATAAATTAAGAGCTACTCGGCTGAGGTGATATGAAGGCCACCGAGCCCGTGAAGGGTACAGGAGATGTGCGTTTCCGCAAACCTTTAAAACAATGACCGTCTGAGATAAGAACACATTTAATGGCACTTTGGGGAAAGAGGTGTCCTTGTTTTAAAAAATGTTTAAACTAGCTATCTATTCAGTGACCTTTAGGTTCTCTTTAGGGACTCAAACAAGTACCACCAGATCTAACAGGCACCCACTTCCACTCTGTGGAACAAACTAAGCAAAGCCAAACAATCAGGGTGCTTCTAGGTTCTATCTATTAATGTCCATGTCTGGGACAATCAAATAATACCCTCTCCACAGAGTGTACAGAAGGGGAGGCTGGAGAGGAGGGACAGGCAGGAAAAAGAAAAGCAATCTTCAAACCAACATGCATTCAGCGAATCAGATTGCAGGGCTCCCTCAGAAACAAGCTTGCTTCCTAGTGCTCAGGGCACGACCCCAGCAGGGCCACAGGCCAAACGCAACTCAAAACACATTTGGAAAAATCCCAACTGGACTGCAGTGAAGGATGACAATGCTCCAGACAGAAACAAACCCAGAGTAAACTGTAAATATAAATCCTGGCTGCACGGAGATATAATTATATTTATATTTATATTTATATATGTATATATATATACGATATGTACAAAAGACTTGAGATATCAGGCACCATTAAACCACATCGGCCCCTTATAAATGCAACTGTTCCAGTACATTCGGAACAGTTTTAGGGTGCACCTGCAGTATAACAGGAAAAGCACAAGTGGACAGTCTAAACATGGGATTCTACAGGCGAAATGCTGTGACACTTCTGTGGACTCTGTTAGCCAAGTAATGTCATCAAACCGTATGAAGTTACTATGCCTCAAAATAAGATTTAGAAAAAAAATCCCTAAGTAGAGAACTCTTTTCCAGAACGCCTCATGTTTCATTTCCTGTTCTACAATCAAAGGGGACCCAGCGGAGCTGCTGTTTGGAAGCGTGGCCAGCATCACATCATGGCACAGAGGGACCAGGGAGGGCTTGGGGTCAAGTAGGAAGGTGAGTTTCACTTTTTCCTCAAATGGGCTTTTCTGCTCTGCATGCAATCATCTTGATGTCTGGGCTGAGGATCTGTGAATGGAATTCATGTATTATTTCCATTAGCATTTATGTACCAAGTACTATCTCTAAGACAATGACAAGATATTGCTCTTTATATTCAACCCAACACCTCCTTCCAAGACAAAAAGTCTGGCATCCAGAATCATTTGGGGATAATACCTTCAAATCTTCATCTAGGAGATTTCAAATTTTCTAATTTCTGGGGAATTTTCTGCTCCCCAAGTTTTTTACTTAACTGCTCCTCAAGTTCTGCAAGCTATTAGAAGAGGGATAATCTGCAGATGAGATATTTGAGCAGAATGACACACATGCTACACCTGTTTTTCTTTGAAGATAAGAGATGCTTGCTCTTATATTTTAAGTCATTATTTTGAAAATATGAAAAGCAGGCTGGCAGCCCCTAGGAGAGGGGTTGCTCTCATATTCTGTGTTTTTGTTGTGTTTTCTCCAAGACCTTTTATCTTGCACCAGAGCATTTACATTTCGTTTTAGTCACAGAAGCTGAATCATGCACACATTTGTATCACCCTTCTCCAGCTGGATCCTACCCCATCCCAGATGACTCTACAGCTAAGACAAACATGTATTTCCTTTACCTTCTGGATGTGCACTACATCCACACAGCTAAGTTAGGCTATGTGTTATTTCCCTCTCATCCTATACTATCAGAAGCCTTGCATTACCTTTTCAAAGATCCACAAAATAAATATTTTTCTTGGTTCCCACCCCCATTATTGCCAAATAATAATTATAATATTAATAATAAACCACAGAGTTCTTAGATGGTAACAGAAAAAAATATGGTTCCGGTTGCAATTCTTGAGGAAAAATAAAAAAATATTTTAAAAAAGAAGAACCAGAATCACTGTACTTTCTATAAATAAGTGGGTCCTGGGCACGGAGCTGGGTGGGGGGTGGGCACCCACTATTTGCACACAAACTGGTCCACAATTTCTGTGCACTTCTTGCACTTGACGTAGCAGCACCAGTGGAACTTGCAGTGGCAGCGCTCAGTCTGCACCGTCTTGAACTGGTCGTAGCCCCGGCCGCAGCACATGAGCTCGCAGCCATCCATGCCCTCCGACGTCTTGTTGCACAGGCGGCCCTGCGTACCCAGCGAGCCCGTGCTCTCGTTTCGCACACAGTAGTCGGGGCTGGGGTCGATGTAGACCAGGTCTTGCGTGGTGGGCGAGTTGAAGCGGCTGTTGACCTGCACCAACTTGCCCCGGCTGTTGAGCCGCATGGCCGCAGCGCTGTCATACTTCTCCTTTAGCGCATCGCCCACCTTGCGGAAGTCTGCCAGCTGCAGCCAGCATGTCTTCAGGCTGCAGGAGCCGGACACCCCATGGCATTTGCAGGCCACATCGGCCAGATTGTACACCGTCTGCAGGGAAACAGATCTAGTCAGTGCGCAAATTCAAGGAGGACCCAAGATGCAAGCACTGACTATGTTAACAAGGCTCCCATCCATCTTTTCCATGGAGTCACCTTCATCAGCTGAATAAGGGGCTGTTTGATTTCACTCTCCACTACCAGAAACCTCATATTGCCTTCTTTTAAAAACTCTACAGAATACACATGCTCTTAGCATCAACCACCACACAGTTTTTAGATGGAACAGGAGAAAAGAAGTCATTCCAATTGCCTCTGTTTACATGAACAAGCATCCTAGAGACTGTTCACAATTCCTTTTCTACAGTCAGACTATGAGGGTCGTGCTGTTATCACCCCCATTTCACACAGAAAGAAAGTGAGACCCAGAGAGATGGGTCCCTAGTGTAACCACTGCAAACTGGGGTACCAGGATTTGAACGCAGGTAGTTGGTCTCCAAGCCTGTGCTCAGTGGCTTGCCCAGGGGCACCCAGCTGGTAGGTGTAGAGCTGGGAAGGGGTTCAGTCCCACTGGGATGAGAGTTCAAATCTTTTCCCACTCCTACTATTACCACTGTGTGCCAGATGTTGTGCTACACCATCCCACTCTTGATCTCACTCAATTATCCAGCAGCTTTGTAACATGGGCTGGACTGGAGAACACTACAGTGACACAGAGAGGGCAGGTGGCCTCCACAAGACATGCAGCTAGAATGTGGGGAAACTGGGCCTGATAGGGACCCTTGCTTCTGCTTCCTGCACACTCCCTGCCCTGCTGACACCCACCCTCGGCCAAAAGCACCTGCCCTGGAACCGAGCAGACATGGATTCTGCTCCTACTTCTGCTCTTGAACTTAGAGAATGGGCTGCATGCACCTAAGCTTCTATTCTCCTCTGTAAAAGGGACTGGGAAGTACCAACTTCCCAGCACTGTTAGGAGGATAAAATTAGGGGAGGCACGGAAAGTGCCTGGCACAAAGACACACTCAGTAAATATGGTCTTTCTCCAAGGTGATGGGGGCATGGTGTCTGGGCTGTTGCCCAGTAGCAACAGCCTCCCAGTAGCAGTGCCCATGGGTCTGGCCCCACAGCACTGTGCCCAGCAATCTGGGAGGTAGTGGTTGTCTATTTATATCCCTACTGCCCACAGCTACCCATGCCAGCAATCTTCCAGAGTTCGCATGGTGGGGGTGTGCTGGTCAGGGCCCGTCAGCAACCTGGAGGCCGCATTCATCCAAACAGTTACCTTCTTCCTCCAGGGATTCATAAGGGCTTTCTATTCAAAGAGACCAAAGTATACTCTCTCAGCATAAAGACTTTCACGCTCTCAGCCAGTCTGAGGAAGGTTCTGCAAACATATTTAACCTTTGCTCTCCTTTGAGGAGAATAAAAAGCTAATGCCCTGAAGAAATTCTAATATGATTTCCTGGCAAAGGACCCACTTCCCACTGCTATCCCCCCTCACCCTACAGAAAAGCTGTCTTCTATGTAACCTCACCCTCTAGGGCCCAAACTCAGCTCACTGCTCCAATGTAGATATTAAGTGAAATTACAATATTGAGAGTGCTTTCCATATTCTCCTAAATCCTCCCTCACTACTTAAGAGTCCCTGCATCCTCTCTCCTTGGTTGTCAAGCCCCTGATGAGTTGTTAAGCATAGAAGTGTTAAGAAAATACCGATGACGGCTGAAAAACAGGACCGTCGGGACACGTGTCCTGGAGATTCGTGTTACTGACTGAGGTGGGACCCAGGTGCTGTGGGTTTCCATAGAGCATTTTTCTGACCACTGAGCCCCCGCCACGCGGCCCAGTGACAGCCACAGTCCAGAGAGTCAACCCACCCTACAGGTACCATGGCAGGAGGAACCTAAGAAAGGAGAGGCCACAATTCCTCTGGAACTGTGATCTGACAACTCAGGGCAGCTCAAGCAAAATTTTGCACAGTTTAATACTTCCCTGAAATCCCTAAACATTTAACATCAAATCTGAGAAGCATATTAGTTAGCTGGAATTATCTACACAATCTGTACCTCTTCTACATCTTTTACTCCATAATGTTTAATAATTAAGTTATCATCTGTCAAGCACTAAGTACTGGCCAACACTAAACTAAAACTTTAGTTTGCTTCAAACAAAATTGTTATTTTGTAGGTCAAAAATAGTCAAGTATGGGCAATTTTGTATGGTTCAAACCACTCCATGATCTCACTTGGTCCTCACAGTAACCCTAAGTGTGAGTTCCTGCTATGGTCACTGACACACGGAAATGTGGAAACTGAGGCCCAGAAACCCACAGAAACAGAGAGAAGTAGATTTAAACCCACATCTCCCTCATTCCAAAACCTCTGGCTCTTCACCCCTAGCCTGTGTGGCAGGAGTGTAATGCTAGTGACCCTAGGCTTACATTTCAATCCATTAATTTTCTTCCATAGCCACAGAGTAGTTCTCTTGGCCTCAGTTTCCCAATCTTTGAAATGAGGGTATGGGACTGAAGGGTCTATGGCTCCTTCCAGTCCTTTATGGTCTACTCTATGATTATCTTCCTTTTCCCCTCACCCCAAAATACAGAAGAGTGAAATCTCTGACCAGAAAATTCCTGGCACCTACCTAGGGTTCTGTGAAAAAATAATCTCCCTGGTTTTCAATGTGGCCGAAGTTAAGAAAAGTTTTCACCCCTTCATTTTAAAGCAGCCATAAAGTGCCATGTGTTGAACCACAGGGGAAAAAGAGGGTCTTTTTAACTATTGTAGAGTAACTTTTCGCGTCCCCACCAGGGGAAGGAAAGAGTGAAACCCAGGAGAGTGAGGAGGGCTGCGGAGCTGTGCTCTGGACACCACTGTAGACCTCTGACCAGAGGCCTGATGGTCAAACCTATAAAATTCCTCACTGCTATTAACTCCTGTTGTTTTCTTAGAAAAGCCCTTTTAGAAACCCTCAATCTGTCAGACCTAAAGACATGTGGAGGGCAGACAGAAAAGAAAAGAGAAGGGCCAAAGCTGAGGTGAGGTCCTTCTCAGCAGGGCCCCCATTAGGATAAAGATTAATTCTGTCTCCCAAATTGGGAATCCCCCCCCCAAAAAAAAACATGTTCCACGGAAGGGGAGGGAGTTGTTAACATTTCTATTTCTATTTCTGGGCTCTACCAGCCAATGGCATTGGGGACTGGCTAAGAAGACTGGGAAGGATCTTTCGCGGGCACCTAGGCTGGGCTCCAGGAGAAGGGCTCAGCCCCGGGAGGGCTTCCTGGGTGTGCGCCCCTCTCCAGAGAGAACCCTGGGAAGAGATGGGGGACAGACAGGAGAGAGAAGAGAGAGGAAAAGGGAAGGAGGAAGGGAAGCGAGAGAAAGAGGCTGAAAAAGGATGCGGAAAGGGATTTTTAAGGCAATAAAAAGATAAAGGCAGGAAGAGACAGATGGGGGAGACAGGAAGAGAGGCGGGAAGAGCTGGAGAGGCTGGAGAGGCGATGATGGACAGCGCTTTGGCTGCGGGACCCAAGCGCAGGGCGGAGGGCGCACTCACCCTGCGGCCCGCCTCGTTGTTGTGCAGGTTCATGAGGATGCGTGCGCTCTCGTAGGAGCCCTTGGCGTGGATGCGCTCCCGCTCGCGCGCGTCCACGAACTCCTTGGCGAAGCGGTAGCCGTAGTCGATGTTGTCGCCGCAGCCGCCCCACAGCCAGTCCCGCGGCAGGTCCTTAGGGCGCGCGGCGCGGCTGCAGCCGCAGGTGGACAGCTCGCCCTCGCGGCACGCGCGGCTCATGGCGTTCACCACCCCCGCGGCGCTCACTGCATACGTGAAGGCGGTCTCGCGGCTGCCTGCGGGCGAGGACGGGGGTCACCGGCCTGCTGGGGGTGTCGGGGAGCCCAACACACACCAGCCCTGGGCCCTCTCTGAGAGACCCCGGCACTTCAGGCTTGGAGCCCACAGGGGAGGACCGGGGAAGGGGGACAGGGAGAAGCCCTGACCCAACGCACATGCCATGCAGTCCCCAGGCCCTGCTGGTGGACAGGGTGCGCCCCGACAGGCCAGCCCTGTGCCTCACTGGGGAAGGCAGAGGAAAGCCCAGCACACACCCTGCTGGGGTCGCCTGGGCCCTCCTGGGGCAGGGGGACAGGGAGAGCCCCAGCACAAGGCAGCCCCTAGAGGAGGGCAGGCAGAGAGAAACCTCAGGCTGGCTCCCTCATGCGGGGCTGTCCCTAACCCACACCCGGGCCCTGGGCCCACCTCACCAGAGGCCATAGAAGCAACCAGCAGATATTTAGTGTCTTTGCTCTGACATTTCAGAGCCTAAGGCAGGTCTCTAGCAGCGCTGGATTGATTTTCTCTACAGCTCTTTTGAAGCTATTCAAAACTTATTTCCAAAAATGCACATGAAAGAAGTCATTGAAGGAAAGCTCAGAATCAGGGTAGATGTCTTTACCCTTACTCTTAGATTTGGTGTTATTTTCCTTCTGAGCAGGAGCATTGAATTTGCTAGGCTTAGAGCCTCTTGACAGTCTCAGGGCTGCGATCTAAGCCCACTCTGCCCGTGGCCACACTGGTGCTGGCCACGCTAGTTTTTTCCGGCACACGCCCCTCCTCTGCCTGTTGCAACCTCTCCTTCCTCTTCCATCACGCGGCAGTCTGCACAAGGTCCTTCGCTTTCCCTTCGGACAGTTCTAACCTGTCCACAGAATCGTAAATGAAATTTGCTTTTCCTTAAATCTCAAGCTGACTGGACCGATACTTCTCATTCACAAATATGACTGTCTACTCTTCAAATAGCTGCTGTTCTAATGCCACAGCGGCCACCACTCCCTGCTCTTCCAGCCCACCCCCAACCACCAGCACCCTGACCCACAGCCTTTGCCTCAAAATATTAAAATGACAGCAAGAAGGAAAAAAAAAAAAAAACAGAAAAACACCACAATCTAGGTAAGGGTGGGCAAGTGGAGAGCTTTTTCTTCTTCCTTAATATTGGCAAAGAATATCTCCCTGTAACACTTACAGAAGCCCTATGTGTAAGACAAAAAATGGAAGTGATCATCAGAGACTACCTTAAATTCCACTTGCACAGAGGGACTTTGCTACATGTAATAAGAAGCCACTAAATAAAAAAGTTGCAGGAGGAGCAAGAAAGGGTTAACAGTCAGCCAGCTGATGGTGAGCCTGGGGGTGGGATAAGGGGGCCCTCACTTTCCTCAACTGTAAAATAAGGGTATTGAACTAAATGCCTAGGGAAAAGGGCCTTCTTCTGGATCTGAAATCCCTGTACTGGAATCAGTTTCTCCTCAACTTACTTTGAGAGCTTGCTAACAATCTTTATGGGGGGGGGGTGCCGCACAAGGACAGCTGACAACAGGACTGCCCCAAGCAGAAGCCTTGTTCTGCAGGAGAATGGCCATGCAGATCCAAGGACCCAGCAGACCATCCTTTCCCTGGGCTCCTCTGGCCCACACATCAGTCCGGCCCTCTGCGATGCCCCCTTTCCGCAGTGGTGATGGAGCTGACTCACCACAGACCCTCTCCAGCCACATTATAAAAATGAATAACTTGAGGAGTACACTGGTGGTTGGCAGGAGGATCCAGAAAGTTCCTGTGGGGCATTAGATCGATCTAGCTCGAATTAGAGAGGCAGAGAATGTCAGGGGGAATGGCAACAAATAAGGAGGGCAGACAGATTCTAGGGAGTTATCTGAGGATTAACACTGATAACACAGAAAACACAGTGACCCTGGACAGGAGATTTGTAGAATAAGCGGCTGTGGCTAGAGGAAGAGGCGATAAAATGATCCTCTGAGGACAGAGGGAAATAAGACACTGTCCTTTGAGTACACAGAGCATAAAAGGGCTTTCATGAAAAACACAGATAACGCCTCTTCTTTCATAAGTCTGTATTGAGCATTTCCCTTTTTGCCACAGAATACAAACCTGGTGGAAATTTCTAAGCTAATTGGTCACTGCAGCAAAAAAACGTCAGTTTGAAAAGTTCTCTCTGGCTACTAGCCTGTGGATACAGTCATCTCAGCCGATTCAGCTGGGTTTCCTCTGTGTAAATCTACATTTACTTAGATCCTCACATCCCTTAAAAAACGGTATCTTCCTGACATCTTTTCACAGTGTGGAAACAAAGACAGGCCAGGGACAAAAGCTAGAAGGAGAGGGTAGCGTAATGAAAAATGAAGTTTCCAAAACGAAGAGCAGGCCCCTCATGAGACAATTGTGCACGGTGCCTCTGAGGCAACTGGCACCTTGAAAAAATGAGTTGAGGAGGGAGTCGGAGGGGGCAGCTGAGTTTCTCAGACCCTGACCCCTCCTAGGGGCAGATCTGACAGGCAAGAATCACTCTCAGTGTCTTGGGGGTACTGAGTGCTCTGGGGTGGCACACGCACACACCTTTGCAAGGTATCAAAGGTGTTTAAAATTGTCCCTTAGCTTGTTCTCTTCAAACACGCCCTGAAGTGGAGAAATGAAAGCAAAGTCACTTTCCACTACTGAAGTTGGATCTTTGTTCCTCTTCCATAAAAATCTCTTTTTCCTGCTCTCCATTCAGATAAGTAAGGAAGAAAGAAGACCTCAATGTCCCATCACAAGCCACCCAGCAAGTTTCTGCTTCTAGACACTAGGCCCTTGCAGGCCTTTGGCCTGGTTCTCCTCCTCCCAGGACAGCAGCTAACTTCCCAAAACATCCAGGAGAGCCCCTCTGAGGCTGTCAGGAGGTGTCCTCCTCCCCACATCCCATCTGTTCCAACGGAAGTGTCACCTAACAGAGGACTGAGAATGTACTCTCAAGAGACAATTAAATACAGGCCTTTGCACCAGGAATTTTGCTGGGGAAACAGGCTCTTTGAATCTTGGACCGCATTTAAAATAAATCTCCAGCAGAACTCAAATTCATTTAGCAAACGATAGCTTATTCTGAACATTCTGACCCTAAACAGGCCACGTATGAAGATGAGAAGAAGATGTTAAATCAAAGCTGTGTTCAAGTGACTACACAGAAAAACAGCTCCGACTGCTCTTTTCCTTCTGGTTAACATCAGACGTGCATGATTTTTGCTAACTTCTGTCCATGTAAAAAAGTGGTTCTCATAGTTTGAGAGACGCACAGTTGAGGAAGAATAAGTAGGGGGAAAAGCTGACTAGCCCTTCTAACACAGTTTTTTAAAAGCCTTTCGCTCTTCCAACAATATCAGAACGTAAGAGAATTAAGTCTCCACCATATCCCCAGTTAACTACAGAAGACAGTCCATATGCAAAAACTGGTCCTGTGTTCCTCCATTCTGATCCCAGTATATACATTAGCACATTTTAATCATTAACAGAAAGGACAAAGCCCTAGGAAACTTACAGGCTGGGGCTACAGGCCATTTTCCCATTCAGTTTGAGGAACGGCTTCAAATCCTGAATTAGTTTAGTTTATGAAGCCCCTTGGCTCAAACATCCACTGACAACTCTTTTTTGTTCTCAATGAATGCACTTTTCAATGTTTTTAGAAAAAGCATTTTATCCATCTGTGATGGATACTAGGCCAATTTTTTATCTTCAATCAGTATAAACAGTTTATTGCTTTGATAAATTATTCCTTATTTTAATATGACTATAGTCATATATATTATAAGGACTTGTTTGCATAAAAGTAAAGAGACCTAAAACATTCACATTAGAAAACACACATAGGACCACATCTGTCAAATACAATCCTAGACTATTAAACCAAACTAGAGGCAAATTGAGTTGTTCAGAATTTTTTGTCTTTAGCCCAGTAACTTAAATGCTATCTCCTCCCTGAAAGGAATAACAAGTCCAACAACATATTTAAAATTAAAAATCAGACTGTGAGCAGTATATTTAAAACTTTTTTTAAGTTTCTAGGTTGAGAGCTCAAGCATATGTTTTTCTGTCAATTGTCAAAATCACACACACAAATTAGATCACTTCTAATTAAAATTTTTCTGGGACTAAAAACAAAGCTTTTGACATATATAGCATTGTAGCCTCCGGAAGTAGCTATATTAAGAAAATTAAGATCTTGTTCACTGCCAATATATCCAGCATTCTGAAAGATGACAAATTTTAGCTGGATGCTTGGGTTATTTGAATTGTAGCTTAAGAAATTTATAACAGTCAAAGATTCTAAAAGGATCTAAATAATTCAGCTTTCCACATCTACTTCTGAGAAACCAAAATAAGTATTTTGCTACTACTTTAAACAAAATACATTTCAAAAAAAATAAATGTTCAGAAAAACTAAGGTGTCTATGATGCTCCTCCTGATTTGGTGAAAAAAGCCCCAAACTTATCATCACATGTCGGGACCAGAATCAACACTGTTCCCTATAATGACAAAAATTCCCAATCCATCACCCAGGCTGGAAGGTATCTTATCCATCAAGCACACAGGCAAACAGTAAAGACATTTTATAGGGAAAAAAAAATCCATAGATTTTAAGTGGCTTCCTACCTATCTGCATAACCCTGCCAAAGACGGAGGTGTTGTCCACAGTGCTGCAGTTCCATCTCCGATGTCGGAACTGATACTGGCATTCTTTGATACCGGTCTTCGCGCCTTCTCCGATGTACTGCATGTGGTCCTGATACAAGTGGCACAGTTTCTTCTGTCCTTGAGAAAGTCCTGCCAGTTGGCTGCAGAGAGGCTGTGCTCCTATGATATATACTTCTGACATCTGAACAGGGTTATTCATACCTAGCGACCTGCAGCGGGGGGAGATGTGCATTCAAGATTTACGTGAACTCTTGAGGTGGGCCCCTGAAAGCATGTCAGCAATACTAGCTTTAAGCACACAGATGCTTTTTCTCTCCTGCTTGTCCTCATGACAAAGTATGAGAAGGGCTTATAAAACGCCTCTGTTTAAACTCCACTCAGAAAACGGAGGTATTGTGTAGTCTTCATCCACCATCTGGCTCCTCAGCACTTGCACTCCCTTTCTTGCCCCTGCTGCCATGTACCTGAACCAGTATTTCCAATATCCACTCAGAAAAAGGGGAAATGGTGGTTCTGGGGACCAGCTGCTGACATTAGAGAAAGTGACTCGCTTTACCCCACAAATTGGACCGATCTGCCTTGAGAACTCGAATGCTGAAAGCAGACACAATTAGACAAGGGTAGGAGACAGCAGTTCCTTCCCACCGATGGAAAAACAGAGGGACAAGAACAGAAAGCGAAGAAAACTCACAACATTTCTAGACACTTTAAAAGGGCTCCTTATGCAATTGTGAAGGACCCAGGACAGATTATTCAGTGAACAAAAGTCATGTTTGACAGTCAGAAAGATGCTGTTCATTTACAGGGCAAAAATATCCAGAACGTGGTCAGAAATAGCCTTCTGGATATATTGCATTCTATCTACAAGGCCCTTCCAGAAAGAAACCCCATTTAGGGACATTTGACTACTTCAAGTTCACTTCCTTTTGATCAAATTTCAAGTCCAAACACTTCTCCACTTGGCCCTGAGCTGTCTTCCCATGACTGCTACTTCAGACGCTATAGGCTAATAACCTCCAGGGACAGAAAATAAAAGTTTAAACTCACTTTTACTACCTAGAGGTGGCAAAAAAGTAAATTTTATAGATAGGCTTACAATTATTAGAGAAGTGAATTTCGGCTCCCTTTTATTACATGATGTACTATAAGCACACGCCTGAACAAGGGCCTCATAGAAAAAGGCCTAGATTTATAGGTTCTGATTCCCTATGGAACTGAAGATAAGCTTTATAATATTAGCAAGTTAAAAGAAAATCCTGACTTAAAATATACGGAAATAAAATACACTATACACATATGTATTAGATAAATGCACTCAAACTCACTCTCCAGCTTTAAATATTGCATTATCATACAAACAACTCTTTAAAAAAAAAGAATATTCACATAGAATGAACTTACCACCAAGAATTGGCTTCTATTACAACCTGGGCAAAGGAGAAAAACATGGCCAAAGCCATTAGGAAGAATTTGGAAGACATTGCACTTCCAGCCGTCCCCAAAGCCACTCCTGGGCTTAATATTCCAATGGACTTCTGGAGAGGGAAGAAAGGAGCAGATGTTTATTGCCTCTCAGATAATTTTCAAGCATACAAGTTTAAACAACGGAAGCATCCGGGGTCTCTTAAGTTTACTGTTGATTGACTGCACTTCTCCTCCGTGAGTTTTTTGATGGCAAGATATAGGCAGTTTCTTTCTCCAAATTAATCCACCCACGCAACCTCACCAGGAAATCTGATTTCGCTGGGATCCTGCGCGCGGGGCGCGCCAGCGATTACAAACATGTCTCAGTGCTGTTGAGTCAAAGCCCCGGTGCCAGGCGCTGCCTCCTTCCTGCTTGCTGGAGTCCCGCGCCCCCTCGCCCCTCTAGTTCGCGCTGCACGCAGTCCCTCCCCAGGAATTCACTCCGGAACCCACCGCCACCCTCGTCCTCTCCCCGACCTGGGCCGAGCAACAAGTGGAGCCCGAATTAATTCCAAGGGCGAGAGGAGCGCGAAGGCGAGTGGAGCGCGCCGCGCCGCCGGCGCAGCGGAGGAGGCGGGGTGGCCGCGCGGGTGGGGGTGGGGGCAGGACCGAGAGGGAAGGGCAGGGGGTGGGGGGCGAGGCCCAGGGGACAGCGCGCGCCAGTGCCCAGCTGGGAAATGCAGCTCCGAATTAACATTGTATGTTTCATAATCAGTTTACAGGCCGATTTGGGAGAAGCCACTTCCAGATGGGGCTAGAGCAGCCGGGTTTTCCTTTAGGACGCTCTTCAGCCAGATTGGGGCGGGGAGTAGTTGGGGGGGGCTCGGGGATAACGAGAAAAGAAGTTTGCTCGCCCAGCCAAGGAGACCGGAAAACAGTGCCCCGCTCCTGCCTGCGGCCTCCTCCGCCAACCGGACCTAGAGAAGGGATGGAGCTCCAGAGGAAAGAAGGGGGGTCTGGGTCCCCGTTCTAGGAGGAAATCCTTTCCCTGAGCTTCCCACAGCCTCTCCCCAAATTCTGAGTTTTCGCTCTCCCTCTGGCCCCAGCGCCTGGCCGCTGCCGCAGAGCTCGGAGACACGAAGCCCAAAAGGACTCAAGGTTCTCCTGGTCCCGGTCTGGAGTTGTCGGCCACTGTGCGAAGGCGCTGCAAACCCGGGCTTGCAACTCTGCCACCCCGCCTCCAGCCGAGCCCCCCTAGCCCCACTCAGCCCCAGCTGGGTCCCTTTCGAAAGGCAGGGGAGCGAGCGAAGCCAGGGCCGGTTTCCCGACGGAGCCAGAGATGCGCTGGCTCCGGAGCCGCAGCTGTGCCCCTGGATTGCAGGGCGCAGGGGCCAGCAGCGAAGCTCCCTTCCAGAATTCCAGGGGCCGGAGTCGGCCTTGGAAGCTTCCGTGCCGTTCCTCCCCACTGGTGACTTCTCCACCTGCAGGCGGCGGCGGCGGAGGGAGGCGAGTGCGGGTGGGAGGAGCGGGATTCAAAATCCCCTTTCACATCTCTGATAAGTGTAACTCTGCCGCTTGCGGCACCGCCCGCAGCCCCCTCCTCCGGATGAGAAAGAAAGGTGAGCCTCCTCCAGGAGGCGGAAGGGCCCTGCCTGGAACCTGCTCCGTGAGGGATCCAGGGTCTCAGGCAGCCGGGGAAACGCTAAGGGCTCTGGAGCCCGCCCGGCTTTTCTTGGCGCGCCGCCTCTTTGGCAAGGCCACCTTCGGACTTTCTCGGAGAGGCCATGCTTATGTGGTCCTCTGCGCCAGCTAACCAGGGCTCCACGCCCCGGCCCTGTCGTCTGCAAAGCACCGCAAAGCTAGGGGCGCATCCCGGAGAAAGGGAATCTGGGGTTTCCCCAGTCTGGGAGTGAGAGGACTCAGTCTTGCTCCCCACCCCCGCCCAAAGTGTCAAGTTTCCTCCAGGGGAGGGGTGGGCAGCGAGGTCTGTCTTTGCGCGCCGGTGCCGGGACTGCGAAGTCGACTCTCTCAGCGGCGGCCGAAGCCTCACGCTCACGCACACAGTCATACACCCCCTCGTGCACATTTACACACTCACACGCGTGCACAGACACACGGGTTCCGACGTGCTTAGGAGTCGGCAGCCTAGACCGTCGCCGACCGCGAGCGCTTTCTGAGCTTTGCAGCGGGCGGGCCATGCGGGGCGGGGCCCAGGCAGCAAAGAAATTGATAACAGATTCGGAGGATTACAGCGGATCTCTTTGTTACAGCCGAAGCCACACAAACCGAACCCTCTCCCTCTCCCGGGCCATGCTCCTGGGGGAAGTCCACCAGTCCCCAGAACCCAGGCCAACCGGGAGTCGAGCCACCTGGTGCCCCGACTTGCATGTCCCGGCTGCGGGGTAAGGGAAGCAGGGAGTCCCCCGATGGGCATCCGACAGGACAGCCCTGTGAAGAGTGTCTTCACTCAAACTCGCGCTTGCCCGGAAACACCTTGGCCTTCTTCCCGCTCCAATCCTGTTGTGACCCAAAAAAGGTCCTACGAGTTTGCGAGACTCAAAAAACCCACAGAGAACTCAGTAATAAATACATCCACTCTGTAGGGTGTAACATCCCCATCTGGCTAGCAAAGGAGCTGATCTGAAAAGTCAGTATGAAAGGAGACCTCTCAGGAGACTGTCACACCAGGGGTAAAACAAAAGTTCTGGTCAGAGGTTGAGTCTCCAAAGAACAAACTAAATGTTTTCAAACAGGGGCCCAAGGAGTCCACTCTGTAAAGCCGCGGGGAATCTGTTACTTTTGTGCTCTGAACTGGAGGGCAGGGGGCATCTGAGAGGCTCCGCACAAGGGTGGGGTAAGGAGAAGGGAAGGAGGTGCGGGCTGGGGGTAATGGGGGCTAAGGGAGAGGGGGGCTCTGTTGGGGAAAGCTGAAAGAGGATGTTCCTGGACGCCTGGAGCTTTAGGATGCACTCAAGTTGCACTAGCAACCAGTCCCTTAAGAGGCAGGATGAAAAGTCTGGGCAAAATCCTGGACCCCTGGTCACTGGCCCTGACTCACTCGATCCGGGCATCCCTTTTCTCCTAGACACTGCACCTAGGGCCCAAATCTGGAGCTGGAAATGAAGAGGGATGCCAACTAGGTGGAAGAAATGAGTTTGACCAGGGCTGTCGGGGACGAAAAGGAAGGTGGGAAACTCCAAGAAGAATCTCCACTCTTGACGAAAAATAAACTGTTTCCACCAGTTTGATTTCTTCCTAAAGCAGAGAGAGAGAGATGGAGAACTTGCAGGGGTGCTGGGGGTGTGCAGATTGCAGTCAAAAACTTGGGACACCCAGGAAAGCAGAGAGAAGTGAAAGGGATAAAGAATGGGCTGCCAAGGCTGATAGGAGGTCCGCTTTTGGGGGAACGGACAAAGGATCCATTGCTCCCCGTGCTTCGTGCCTGTGCACATGGGGGCTACATCCGCTCCAAGCCCCAGGTATGTGTGTCCACAGTGCTGCGTGTACGTGTGCACAGGAGAGCAGCAGGGGCAGGAGTGGAGAGAACAGTGCAAGAGAAGACAGATGCTCCTGGAGCCCAAATCAGAGCAAGGTACAGGACCAGCTTCTGATGCCGGGGGCTCAGAACCGACGGCAGATCCAGGAACAGCAAGGAGCCTCCTCCAAGGCAAGCAAGATTTGAGTTCTTCTCCGGTTTCCTGCCCCATCCCCTCGAACTAAGCTCTTACACTTTGTCACACAGGTATAATTCTCTCCACAAGCTCAACTCTGTCCAGAGGGGACCAGAGTCTGTGGAGAAAGAAAGAAAATTAAAGATCAGTCCAACTCCAAAGTTTAGGAATGTTTCACCTCCACTTTTTACTAGATAAAAAACCTAAGGCCAAGGAAGGGAAAGCGACGTTTGCTGGGGACCACGGAGACAACTACTGAGACAACCGAGGCCACACCGGAGGCCTCCTAAGAGGATACTCTTCCTCCTACTTCCGCAACAGGTAGCATCCCTTCCCTTCGTCCAGTGGCCCGAGCTCCTTTTGCTGGGTTAGACCCACAGCCCCCTTATTGCAGCGGCCGCGCAATGCACTCGCCCTCTAGGGGCCCCTGAAGGGCTATGGTGGGAGAAGGGGCGCGGTGGTCTACGGGGTTGAAGGGGGCAAAGAAGGGAGGGAGAGAAGAGCAGCCGGCCCCTCCGAGGCTTGGAGCTTGGCGGCGTCCTACCTCCAGACAGCCAACAGGGGGCAGCCGGCACCGCACGGCAGGGGAGAAAAGGCAGCGGGTACCACTCCGAGTTCTGTGAGTACAGCGCTAACCCCTCCATGCACCGGAGCGCCCTGGGGACGCGAGGAGTCTACAATAGACCGTTGCTGGGCCTCCTAGGAAAGGTCTTCCCTTGAGGACACGTGGGAAGAAAGACTAAAGCTAGTATGTTCAATATTTGAGGACTACTGACCCTTTAACCGTACAACACACACACCCGCACCCGCACGCAGGCACACACCCTGCCCTAGGTCGCTGAGTGCTCGCAGCAGCATTTGATCCCCCGGCTCTCCCTGGTAGAGGCCATCTAGAAACCAAATCTGGGGCTGGTTCCCCAGCCAGGCTGCTCACGCTGGTGGAAGCGCAGGGCTGACTAAGTGCGATCTCACTGCAGGGCCCGTGTCACTTCCCAGCAGCAAGCTGTCGTTTAAAGAAAGACGACAGAGAAGTGGCCCCGGTGCACACAGTGATTGGAAAGGAAAACACGGCCCGAAGGTCTGCAGAGCTTTTTTTTTTTAACCCACCCCCTTTTTGAGGGGAGAAATTGTTTGCTTTTAGGAAACATCTTAGTTCCAATTCTAACCTTATTCTCCAGGAATCAGAAAATGGGAACGACCCAGAAAAATGGAAATAAGGGTCTAAAATTGGAAGGCAGAAAGAGTAAAAGAGATTGTTTGGAAAATAGCAAGCTATACTGCAAGAAAAAAGTTAACTTTTCGTAAAAGTGAACTCTCCGTGACCCTCTGGGTGTGCGACTCGACTTTAACATACAACTGACAATTAAAACAAACACGAGTTCACAAACTGTCCCCCGCCCGCTCTCCCTACGCGAAGGCCCGAGAGTTTCTGAGGAACAAGGCAGACTGGGCTCCGAGGGTCGGAGCGCGCTCCCCGGCGACGGGATTAGAGCCACCAGGACCACTATTCCCCGCCTCCACCACCGCTGCAAAGTGCCTGAGTTCACCCAGCGGCGGCTAATAATGCTAATAACGCGACCCTGCTCCCCGAGCCGGGGTGCCCGCTGGCCCCCCGCCAGTCACTCTTAAAGGCACAGGGCCTGCATCGCTCCGGTTTCTCGCCGGCATGGGCTTGCAACCTGGCCTTGGTCAGAGGGTGGGGGTGGGAGTGGAGAAGGCGCTGCTGTGGGGTAGGTGGCCCCCAGACCCGCGACCGGTTCTCCCAACCACGGATTCCTCCTTCCCCTTTCTGAGCCCAGGCCACACACTCTCCGGCTGCCCGCGCAGTGGGCGCCTGATAAATATTTGTTGAACTGAATCGTTATCCTCTTACTGAAAATACATAGTAAATTAACTCGAGGTATTCAGGGCAAAAAAGAAAGTCTTCCATGAACCGCACTCTGTTTTTCTGCCATTGCTCTTCCCCACTTTTTCTCCAGGGTCGAAAGGTTTGCAGAAAGGCTGGTGTGACGAGAGGCAGTCTCCCGGGACGCGGGGGTGGGGGTGTGCAGGGGGCGAAGACGGGAGAATCCCTGCCAACCACGCTGGGGTTCAGCCTCTCGAGCAGTCGGAGAAACAGAGGGATAGGAAGAAGTGAAGGGAACTCAGTTAACTTCCAGAAGAAAGAAAGAAAGTGGCGAGCGCCGGCGGCGCACTGAACACCTACCTTCATGGCGAGGGGGAGGGGGCGCGGGGAGGAAGTCGCCACCCCAGCGAGGGCAGCCGAGGAATCCGAGCGGAGCGGCCGGGTTAAACCGGGGTGGGGTGGGGGGACTACCGGGAGCAGGGCAGCGGAGTCCTCCTGGGCGCCTCGGGTGGGCGCAGTGAACCGGAGCCAAAGCGGGCACTGGCGCCCGGGCCTGGGCCCCCGGGCTGGGGCCGCGCTGAGATGGGCCCGTGAACCGAGCGGGCGCCGAGGTGCGCGGGCCGGCAGCAAAGGCTGGGCCGTGTAGGGGCGCAGGGAAGGAGCCGCGGGTCCGGCGAGGGCGCGCAGGAGTCTGTTCCGCGGCGAGGCGCTCCCTCTCCAACGTCCATCAGCGACGGCGGTAATTAGGGCTTTCCAACCCCAAATGTGGGCGTGATTGTGCAAAAGACTTTACAACAAATAATAAAAAAAATCTTCACAAGAGGGTGAAAAAAATGCCCCACTACTTAACTCTGGCCTGAGGCGGGAAAGGGGGGGGGCGATCCCTGCGCCCAGGTGCCCCCAGTTCATTCACACCACGAACTCTGCAAACTGCAGGCGGCTCACGCCTCCTGCTCTCCAGCTCCTCCTCTCCGGATCTGTGGCTGAAGCGTCTGCTTCCAGGGACTGATCCTGCGGCCGGGAGTTAGTGTGTGGACGTCCGTGCACACACACACCACACACACACACACACACACACACACACACACACACACACGCTGCAGCTTGGGGGCCACAGAACAATCAGGCGCGCAGGGCTTTTTCTCCGGGCGATGCCACTGAAAACGCACCACTGGCCAACAGAACCGCAACAGTCAGCGCCAAATTCTGTCCTTGCATTTTAGGGTCTGGCAAGAGTGGGGGCGCAAAATGGGTGAAAGTCCGTCCCGAACTCTGTGTCGCGGGTGGGCTAAGGAAGCGATGGGTAACTGCACCAGGAGACGCCGGCTTTCTCCTTCTCGCCCCCCTTCTTTCTCTCTTCGGGTTGCTGTCCCTCTTTTCTTTCGCCCCTGTCCAGGGCGAAGGTGCAGGGGAGCGGCGGAAGCCGGGGCTCCGCGGCGGCGGCTCAGCTCTGGCAGTCCATGGCCGGCGAGGCCGCCCACCTCCTGGTCGGTGCCGGGTCCGCGGGGCGGGTGAACGGCGGGCGGTCCGGGGCACAGCAGCGGGGGCGGCGGAAGGAGCTCGCTGGGCAGCTGTCGCGCGGTGCCGGGCTCCAGGCGGCAGGGGTGGCGCCGGGGAGCCCGCAGCAGAATCCACGCGACCCTGCTCCCCGCAGACAGACTGACCGACCGCGGGGACCGCGTCCCCCCCACCCACCCCCCGGCCCTGCTGGCCCACTGCCTCCTCTCCCTCCCTCTCTCCGGACTCCTCTTTCCCCTGGTGTTCTCGGGCGGAAAAAAAAAAAAAAAAACACGAAGTAGAAAAAGAAAAAGAAAAAAGAAAATTTAAAGTTGCAGAACCAAAAGCGGCTGGGGGGGTAGAAACCTCAACTTTGCTATGCGCATGCGTGCTAAGGCCGGCCTATGACAAACTCCGCAGGATTTTAAAGCCGTACTACGGGCCGGGGTGCTGGGAGGCGGGGTACCCCCCCACTTTGGGCCCCCTTCTCTAGGCTCCCCATCCCCCAGGCATCTGTTGAAAGAGAGTGGTCCACTCTGCAGCCGCTGCCTGCGCCGCCTGGCTGGCTGCGCTTCTTCCAAAGCCGCCGACCGCGAGAGGCTGAACCCCAACTTTCCGGACTGGACCCCTTGGCTGGCTTATCCCACACCGGTCCCACTGGGGCTCCGCAGAGACTGCGTCCAGACCCGGAACCGCCTGGGAAACTTCTCACTCTTGCGCCCGGGGGAGGGTACCAAACCCAGAGCTGGAGGGCCGGGTGGGTGCGCACATCCTGCAGACCCCCTGGGTGCAGGGCTTGGGGAGGCCGCACTGTGCGTCTGGCTGCGACCCTGCGCTGCCAGGCGCGACGAGCGTTCCTGCCGCGCGGATCTAGGCGGCTGCTTTCAGGTGAGAAGACTGCGAAGTTCGGCCAAACCGGGTTCCGGGCTCCGGAACTTCTACACGCTTCCAGATGCCCGCGATAGCTGGGATTCTGGCGCGGCGAGGTTGGGAGATTTGTGCCCTCCTTCCAGCACGCTAGGGGCGCCACCCCGAAACAGTGCCTCGCTGCAGCGCAATGCTTGTTCTGCGTTGTTCCCATCCTCCAGCGGTTAAAGGTGGAACACACACACACATACACACACGCGCGCGCGCGCGCACACACACACACACACACAGAGACACGTAATCAATTTCTGTCGTCCGCCGTCATGCCCTTGACCTTAAGGGGCAAAATCCGTAGCCTGGGTACTTGGGGTGGTGGTGGTTGGGTTTGCTCCTCTGTCCTCCGCAACGTCCCACCCCCAGCCCCCCACTCCCATCCCCCGCACCTCCTCTCCTCACTGACCACCCTCGGGGTGCACGGGCGGAGTCTCCAGGGACTTTGTCTCATTCTTGGCAGCCTCTTCCAGTCCTTTATTGTCCGAGCTGACTGAACATCTCCCCAAGACTGGGTGCCTCTCTACCTCTAGCCTCCTTTGCCTGGAGTGCAAAAATGATTTTTCGAGCTTCCCACAAAATGCAAAAGATGGATGCCCCTGCTCAGAAAGCCCCCGGTTCTCGAAGCTCCGCTTGGCCACTTGGAATACCCCCGTCCTCTTCACCCGCTGAGTCTCCTTTCCTCTAACCCTCCCTAGGCTTTGACCACATAGCGACCCTTGGGCATTTTACTATTTTTCCATCTACTTCAATTCTGCCACAGGAGGCGTGGGAGGCTGAGGTACAAAAAAAAAGAGGTCTCTGTGCCCGTTGGATCGCCCCAAGGAGTATCCCTCCAGCTTTCTCCCCAGCTATTTTGCCCAGTGGCTGGCTCCTGAGATTCCCCAAGCTATTGTAGAGCAATTGCTGCCCTAGTAAGTACCCCGGCTCTGCCAGGGGTCAGCGGATCTAGAGGACTCAGCTCACAGGCTGCAGCATGTGTGGCAGGGAGTAGCTATGGATGGAGCTCCAATAGGGCTCAGAAGCCACCTGGCAGCTGGTGCCAGGGTGCCCTGAGTCCAGAGGCATTCAGGTAGATGAGCCTAATCTAAAAAGAGCAAGGCCATTAACCTGAGAATTTGCTCCACCTGTACAGTTAGTCCAGAAACACGAGCTGCCCAACTACGAACCATTTTTTTAAATGCTGTTTTCTGAGTTATCTGGATAATGGCCTGCTTCTCTTGTTTCATTGCCTTTGCTTATCAGAAATAGCCCCAATAGTTCTGCTCGGTGTTGTGTTTTGTAATCTTTTTTCTAATGGAAGATGGTATAGGCTAGTGGTGAAGAGGGCTAACCCCTGCCACTTTCTAGTTGTGACATTCTAGACAAGTCCTAAGCACCTCAGAGTGCTCTTAAATGCCCGCATGTAACAAGCAGCAAACACACGGTGTGCTTCGAAGGAGAACCCTGAGAACCGGTGGGACAGCCTTGAGAATTAGGGAGTGATGAGAATACATCGCCATGACCAGGAGATGACACTGGCTCCCCTAGAAAAAGTAGCTCCGAAGACAGGTTTTCAACTCCTTTCAAGACCATTTGTAATTTTGATTTACTCTATTTGCAGTGAATATTAATACATTTAACTGAAGAAGTATGAACCCATTTGATTACTGGGTACTTCTGCAGACCTCAGTGGGGCTATTTTAACTTTCAAAAAAAATTCAGATTTCCAATAAATCTTGTTTGGTCCTAAGAACTTCAGATAAGAGAATGTGAATGAATTTTATCTAATGATATTAACAGGTGCGCTGAGATGATGCCTTAGGAGCAATAAGCTCCATGTCAGCAAGACCTCATCTGTGTTCCTCAAGGCTGAGAGCTCAGTAATCAGAACAGTGCCCAGCACACAGGAGCACTTAGTAGTGACTGAAGGAATGACCAGGTGAATGGATGAAGGATTTCAGAGGACAATGTGGCAAAGAACCCCCTGGGATCCCCACTGAGCCTTTAGTGGGGGCCCAAAATATGGGCTGCCCTGGGAAGCTAGGCTCAGTTTTAAGGACCACTCCCATTCTGTGGCGTTGATTGGTTTGGCTGGGCAGCAGACAGCTGGAAGGGCAATCTGCAAAGATTCCTGCCGGATGGGACAGCAGTTTGGGCAACTCCAGGTCTCCCCTTGCAAACTGTGTATGCGAGAGTGTGTATGCTCTCCAATTGAGTCATCTGAAGACACACTGGCAAGGCATCGCCATGCTCCTCTCATTAAAAATGCTTTTGAGTCCATGGAACAAATAAATCAATATTTTTGGCTCCTCTCCCAACAGGGTTATTTCACAAAGCAGAGTGCAAGATAAGGAATTTATGAACGATCACATCCTTGTGCCGCCTTTCCCAGCAGGAGAAAGCAGAGCCTGGGTTGTCGTTCTGGGAAAATCTACCCTTCTTTTATGCCCGGCAAATAATGTTTTATGGCCCCTGGGTTTATGGTGGTGTTTTAATGATCTGCTGTACAAAGCGGTTTTCTCTCCAGTCACTAGAATTTGTCAAGAAGGGCTGAAGGCCATAAAAGAGGGCCGGGCCCCAGGGACAAACAGGCTCCATCTTCTGAAATAAACTAATAAAGGGCCCCAAGATGTTTACTCCTTTACCTCAGAGTCAAGACCAGCAGGGCCTTGTGAGGGGCTCACAGATGGAGTATTAAACAGGACAAAGAGGCCGGAAAGGAGTGGGGGCTTCCTCACACCACATGGCCACAGTCAAAGTAATCCCAGAGCATTATGCTGCCACTGGCCACTGGCCTGTGGGGCACAAAGGGTCCCTTGAGGTTAGAGGACATTTTCAGACTCAGAGCAGACTCCAGGAGGCTCCTTAACAATCGCCAGCTCGCCTTGTGCTGGGTCTGACCTAACTTAGAAGCCCCTCTGATTTTTAGGCTCAGGTGCTTTTTGAAGGACTTGAACAGATGCTTTGGTTTTGGTTTTCTGTTTTTTGGGTTTTTTTTAAATTTTTACCAAGAACATGTATTGGTACATTGTATACATAATGATCATAATCAACATGGTTATTTTGTACCTGTATATGATACATCTTGGTTTTCCCCCCTCTTCTCCCCCTTCCTCTCCCCTCCCTTCCATTCACCCACCCCTCCCTATTTGCAACAAATGTAGCTACACTTTACCATTTTTTCCCTTTTCATCTTACTTTTCTTTTAACCTTCCTCTTTATCCTCCTTTTCCCTATCTAGTTCTCTCTTTTGAATACTATCTCTCTTTTTTTTTTAAAGGACATCATGGCTCAGCAGGCGTAAGTTTGAATCAGCTCTTCTTCTTGCTTACTGAGTGACCCTACACAGTCACTTTTGAGCTTTAATCTCCTTACCTGCAAAGTAGAGACAAGAAAGAAAGGTATTGAGGTTGGGGATTTAGCTCAGTGGTAGAGCGCTTGCCTAGCAAGTGCAAGACCCTGAGTTCTATCCCCAGCAATCCCCCAAAACAAATAAACATAGTGTTGTCTAACAATGGAGAATGTACAAAAAACCTTGGTCTAGCATCTGCCTATGGTGATAGCTCCATGAATGAAAACTACTATGATTATTTCAACACTAGAAATGTCTGTCCCTGGGTCTCTGGGTAAAACCTCAAAAGACATGAAGAGCCTGAGGAGGACAGGACAACTTGGGAGATATTGGAAAAGGGAAAAATGTGGCAGGCAATTATACAATCATCTGCCCTGGCTACATGGAGGAATTCGATAAGAATGAGGCAGGTAAGTGCCGAGGGAATAGTGAACAATGAATAATAATAATTGCAGGTAACATTTATGGTGCTCTTACTATGTGACCAGTACTAGCTTTGTCTAACCTGTTTATATTCATTGTCTTGTTTCATTCTCCTTTACACGGTAGATCTTACTGTGTGCGTTATATGGAGAAAAGGGAAGATGCAAAGAAGTCACAATTCGAATAAAAATGAACTGTTTTTGAGGGGGCAGGTGTTGATCCCTGGAATACCCAATTCAAGTCCCCTTCAGCAGAACTGTCAAAGAGTTGTTGTTATTTAATAAACTGCCTTACTCTGAAACCAGGACTCACCTCCACTCCATCATGAATGACAGCATCCATATTTGGCAGCTCACCCAGAATCTCACCTTGTGCTGGGCACTGGACTTGGAATTCTCTGCTGTCTGAAAAGAGCCTGGACTTGTGCTTCTGCGTGATCCCTGGTGTGCCAGTCAGGGACACGAGGGTTGGCTGTCCCCAGTGCAACTCAGCTCCTGTCATTCTTCTGCCTATAGTCCTTCAGGGACTCCCAGGTGCTTCTCACTTTAAGCCTCAACAACTTTATGTGCCCTGCCAGTCTCCTCAGTGTCATCCTGTGTGTGTCTTTCCCCATCCCTGCCCTGTGCCAGGGCAGATGATTGCCACATTTTTTTTTCCTTTTCCAGTATCCTCCAAGTTGTGCTATCCTCCTCAGGTTCTTCGTGTCACCCTTGGTCCTGGTGGGTGACCTCCCCCATGTACTCATCCATCTAAAGCAGCCCCTGCCCCTTTCCCATGATTCTCTACCCCCGTACTGTGTAACCTTTTCTTCTTTCATCCTGATCTAAAATGATCTTGTTTAACTTGATCACATGTCTGTTTGTCTAGTTTTTGTTTTCCTTCACTAGAATGCAAGCTCCAGAAGGGTGGGGCTCTCACGTGTCTCGTTTAAAGCCATCACCAGCCAGTGACTGGCACAGAGAATATCCTCTGAAAAAAATGAATAAAGGGATGAGCTTAGCCATCACCCATTACTGCTAAGCAAGAGTTTGGACCTTGGTAATCAGAGTTTAAATATTAGGAACTTAACCACTATTACTTCAAGACCATATCTTAGAAGGTGTCTCCCTAGTTCCCCAAGTGTGCCACCACTTCCCTTTGGCCTCTCCCATATAGGACTTGCCGATGCCTATAGATAGATAGATAGGTAGATAGATAGATAGATAGATAGATAGATAGATAGATCTATGCCTATATCGATATATGCTATTTTTGCTGCAATAAACATTAGAATACAGGAGCACAGATATCTCTTCAATATGCCAGTTTCATTTCCTTTGGATACATATCTAGAAGTGGAATCACTGGTTCATAAAGCAGTTTTATGTTCAGGTTTTGAGGAAGTACCATACTGTTTTCCATACTGATTTACATTCCCATCAATAGAAGTAATTTTTAATGGTTAATACTAAGCTACTGATGAAAAAAATTTAAAGTAAGAGAGTTGCAAAATAGCAACATTTCTAAATGAAAAGAATGAAATCAAGCCATTGAATCATTTAGCTGGTTTTTCTGACACCAAGCTATACACAAAATAACCAAGTAGCTGACTGCTTTTTTTTTTTTAACTTTTCAAGGTGTTCTGACTTCTCATAGCTATTTCACATATTATTGGATTTTTGCTCGAGTTATTCTAATATAATTTTTCACTTATTCAAATATTCACAATCTTCTTAACTGTAACTGAAACTAATTCTAGATAGCGGAGTCATATCCCAAATCTTTTAAATTTTGTAATCAATGACTCAGTTATGATTTCCCAAATATATCTCAATAAACCATTTAACTTTGGATAAGTTTCTTTTCTCCGCTCAGTTTAATCCTCAAATTCAGTGATCGTTAAGTATCCATTAAAGTCAAGTGACAATTCACTGACTTTGAAAAACATGGAAAACATTCCCAGGGCAAAAGCTATTGATGTCATTGAATGTATTTAAAGTAAGTGGTTTTAACTTCAGCAAAGATTTCTGCTTATCCCAGAAGAAAAGCAGTCACTCTTTGGAAATACCACAGAATTCAAGAAAATGAAATGAATAATGGCAAAGGATTAAATTTACCTATTCCAGCAGGCACATATATCTACCAAGCATACACAGGAACACGATGGCTCCACACACGTGTCATCTGGGGCCAACCCTCTTCTACTCAACCCAGGGGCACCATCCTCCCGCTGTGGCCCTCATTCCTCAGTCATGGAGAGCTGTCATAACAGAGATTAGTCAGTACGTAAGTGGCATCCCTCCCTTCTTCTGCGCATCCAGTTCAGGGAGGTTTGAAAATATCTCTTGGCTGTTGGGAGCCAATCCATAGGATATCAACATCTATTTCAAAATTCACCAACAGCACACAAAAGGGAATCAAAAATTTAGAGAGTCAGTTTGTTGGGACTGAATTATACCACAAAAAAGTAAATCAAAGAGCAGTTTAAAACATATGGAAAGTAAGGGGCATACACAGAATAGATATGACGCTCATTCGCTCATTCATTCATTTGATGTTTGCTCATTCAAATATTTGTTGATCACCTACTGTGCATCTTAACTTGTTTTAACAGGCATTGATATAACACCTCCTGATTTATTCATTCACTCACTGAATTACTATTATGTGCGTCAGATCATGTTGGTTTGTCCATTTCAGTTAACAAATAATCATTGAGCACTTACTAAGTGTCAGACCTGAACAGGCTCTAGAACATCTCAAATGCATGGATGGCCTGAAAGTCCCCAAGGTGCTTATAAACAAATTCTGGATTTAGTGTTGCTTAAGTAAGGTCATTGGGGTAAAGTCTAAGCTAACTCTGGAACTGGGCTAAAAAGAGTTTGTTGAACATTAGGACGTCCCCCCACCACCACCACCTTGTGCTGGTTGGGTAATCCTAGAAATTTATCCAAAGATAGTCCAGCAAGAGAGTGGGTTTGTCACCTTTAGAAGGCATGCTGTTGCTGTTCCTCCAGTAGTACGCACAGAGAAGAAAGGCCCTTTGGACTCTGTTAGAGAAGACTGGTTTGAGAAAGCAAGACCTTGAAACCCAGTCTGCTTTACAATACTGACAACCTCACTGAAAATAGAATTTCCCCTACTTCTCTCCAAAAGTGTTCACTCTATAGTTTGTGCTGAGCATTTTCACATACATGGTGTCACTGGAATATTATCAAGGGCCAGCATCATTCTGATGACATGGATAGGGAAAGCAGGCTGGAAGAAGTGGATGAAGGTAACAGGCAGAATTTAAATGAGTCCTGCAATTCAAGAACCCTGATTCCTAAGGGCAAAGCTGAGAGGAAAAGTAGAAAATGAAGATGTAGATACCAGACACCCAGAGTTAAAGGAGGAAAGTTTTATTTAGCTGACAGTTTGTTGAGGTTTTGGTCCATAATTGGCTGGATCCGAGGCAGGGTGGCACGGCACCACAGGCAGAAGGCAGCACAGCAAGCAAGGGCCAGACAAGCCTCTTTCTGCCCCTTGTATCTTGTCTAGGTTACTAGCCCATAGGGCGGGTAGCACTCCCACCCTTAATTCGAGTGCCTTTAATCCTACTGTCACATCCTTGATCCCAGTAGAACCATGCCAAACCCATCAGTGGACTAATTTAGTAATCACATGATCTAGATCCAGCCACCTCTGAAAATGTCCCACCTATGACTGCATGAGGCTTTAGGGGGACATCCAGACACAAGCTACAACAGAGGAGGACACAGAAAGGAAGGAAAGCAAAGAAGAGGGGAGGAAAAAAAAACAAAACGAAACAAGAAACAAAAGAGGGAGGGAGAATGGAAGAAAGGGATCAAGAAAGGATTTAGGGGGGAAGAAAGGTGCCAAGACAATTCTCCCAGTGGAGCAGTGGAGTAGTGTTAGACTCGTGCCCTACTCTGACCCTCGATGATAAGCTACAGGACGCCAAACACTTGTTTAAATCAGAATGTCGTTCATGTGCACATTGCATACATATGATAAAATGTTCATGAGGCCAAAATTAGATTGCTTATTTTTATTCATTTTCTTTTGGAGCTAGCTGTGCAGTAGCATAATGTGCATTCTTCATTTTGCTTCTGGTTCTTACCCTCCCATGGCATCTGTATTGTTTATGAAGACAGTTATCATCTGGGCCCTGAAGTTATACCTGTACCTTTGAACAATGTCACCCAGGACAGATTTTGAGTCCCAAGTGGCTGGTCTATTTCTTTTTTTGGCAAATTTACCCCATTACATGGTGTGTGCTGGGAATTATGCTAAACACTGGAGATGCAGAAATGAATGGGCCGTGGTTCCTTCTTTGCGGGCTCTCCCTAAAGCAGAATATCCAATCCACAATAATGACCATGAGTGTGACGCTGATTACTATCCCATGGTGAAGTGTGTCGGGACACAGCAGAGAGGAACAGCTCACGCTCTACTACAGAACGAAGATGGATGATTCTGTCCGCTGCAGAGACAGGGCACCTGTCTAGACTGCTCAGCAACATCCATCCTCCCTTTGTAAAGAACACTTGATTGTCCTGTGAGGACTCTTTATAGCCTCCTTCAGGGCCAGGTGGTTGGAGGACCTGACGCCACCCTTTGTGTGAAGGTGTGGGGATGTGACTTAGGTCTGGCCACTCAGGTAAGAGTCACGTGACACGAAGTAGACTAACATTCTTAAGTGTTTTTTTTTTTTTTTTTCCAATAGCGAGACAAGGAACCATTTCTCCGCTGAGGTTTCTAATCGGCTAGCTGTGAATGTGGAATTTCCAGGTGAAGGACTGGGGAGCGCCACACGACCAAGCAGCTGTGAAAATGAAGCCAGTGCAGAAGTTAGTGGAGCCCAGAAGTGCTGAGAAAAATGGGACCTTGGCCTGGGACCTTGTCAGAGCCCACGGATCTGTGGTGCCTGAGGCCATGCTCTCCTTGCTAGTGTTTTTGTCCTTCATTAACGTCAGGTTGAGTTGTGTTTTACCACCTGAAATTGAAGTTCTGAGGACACAGCAATATTTCCATATCTCAGGGAAATTAACATGTAAATGAAAATGACAGTCAAGTTTAGGGTCAAATGGGGAGTACCTGTTCCCTGCCAGGGTTTAAACCAGCCCCACAGAAACTAAAGGAGAGCTGACCTAAGACCATCCTCAGAGTCCCTCAAGGCAGAGCATGTGCTAGGCCAGGAAAAGGCTACAGTCAGGGCACACTAAGGGCGCGTGAGTGGTGCCAAGTGGGAGGCGAACACAGGGGTGAGAGCGAGGCAGGCAGCATCTTGGGAGCAGCAAGAGGATAAGCCGGAGAGGCAAGAGCCAGGAGAACAGTGAGCGAGGTGCTCCCCTTAGACAGGGCACCCTAAGGCTGAAGCACAGATGACCCAGCTTCAGACCAGCACATCCACAGGACAAGTGGCTTTGACATATTTGCAGCTATCAGTGGGAATGTCAGCAACTGTCTTTTACAAGTAAACGCTTGACTTCTGTGGTTTTTCTAATGCTATTTCATTTGGAATCATAAATTAAATAGTTTAAATAAACTAAATCCGTTAGGGGTTGCCTCTGGGTCTTACAATTCACATTCTCGAGGGGAGAAAGAAGAGCCTCAGATGGTCTGTGCCCATTAAGAATACAATTTAAAATAACTAGTTTCTCCATACGGATCTATCAATTTACTTCATAAAAAAACACTGCAAGTCTCCTGGGTATTAGGCGGGACCACAGAGGCGGGCAGAAAAAAAATAAAAGTTCCTGCCCTTCTGGAATTTATGCGTCTTCCCTGCCTAAGAGATCTTCCTTCCTCAGAGTAGTGAATATATTCATTCATTTATTTGTTACTTATTTCCACAAACTTATGTAAATATATGTGTCATATACGACAAAGTAAAAGCTCAGCTAGTGAACTGTTCCAGGAAAGAGCCCTTCTTTGAGGGCAAATGCTTTGGTAAATGAAAAAATGTAAAAGTTAACGTGTTAAAACTCCTGTCACATACCTACATAGCCCCCTGTCCTTACTTTTGCTGGACATAGAACATCTATTACTGCAGAATCTTCCCCAGCAAATACATTCTGGTAATTCTAGTTTGTGCAATCTTCAAAAATGGCGCTATGGTTGTAGCCACGGTCACACGATCAGGTACGATCAATGGTCGTGGCTCTGGACTAGATATACGGTATAAGTCTTGCCAAAATTAGGGTGAACCATAAGTGTAAAATATAAACTGGGTTTCAAAAACAGTGCAAAATTGTAAAATACTTCATTAAAAACCTGTATGTTGACTACATGTTGAAATTACAAAATTTTAATTTTACAATTATCCCAATTCCTTTCACTTTTTAAAAATATAGCTACAAGAAAACTTTTAAATTACATACATGATATGCATTACTGTGTATCTGACAGCTCTGGGGAGAACAAAACTCCGGGGTCAGGGTGAGGATTGGAATCTAGCTTGTTTATCAAGTGACTGAGAGTTTACTTCACCTCACCAAACTCCGGTTTCCTCTTCTGTAAAAGGACTTGCCAGCAGCACCCACCTCCATGTGCTGTTGGGACAATGAAACAAGAGAATGGATTTGCAGTGTTTAGCATAATGCTTGGTATGTAGTTCACGCTCAGTAAATGTCACCTCCTCTAAGCTCCACTGCAGTGTTACACCTGGGAAGTCGGGAGATTGGGCTAAATCATACAGGACAGGAAAATGTACTATGGGAATTTACGAAAATCCACAACAAAAAGTTGTTTCCTTTTGATTTGTTATTTTCCTAAATCTAGAGTGATCACAAAGCAAGGCTATTGTTAGTGGATGGCGGCGGATAGCCAGGTTCCGGTTATCTAAGGGCCAATACTCATAACCCTTCATGGCACTAAGGAAGAGGTACAGTTATTATCGCCTGCATTACTCGTGTGGGTAGTATTTCCTGACAGCTTGTCATTTGCCAGACATTTGCCAGGCATAAAGTTAGCGTAGGATGGTTGAGTAATTTGCTTGGGGTAGCAGAAACAGGGTTCACCTTAAGTCTGTTTCTCCCCAACAAGCAGTCTGTTGTGGCAACAGAAATGAATCCTCTGCGGCCATGAAATCAAGTTCCTTCCTCTGAGTTCCATGTACTCTTTGGACAAAGGAAGAAGTATGGTTTACTGCAGGAGTTTCAGACTACTGAACCAACAAAGAGCAGAGATTTCATACAGATGAAAGTTCCTGCTTTGGAAATGGGCCATTTCTTAGTAATGAGGAAGCAAAGAACATCCTTCTACAATAATGACTCCATCAAATGCAGCCCTAAAACATTACCAACCAGAATCACAAAGTGGTAGAACGTTTTCTCTCTGGAGAATTTTCCAGGACTTAACAAACATGACCCCATTAATCCACTCAATACCCAGATGAGATAGGTAGTTGGAAGTTATTATTATTCTCACTTTCAAAATAGAAAATTTGAAGCCAAGAGAGATTAAGCAATTAGTTGGAGGTCAAATGGTGAGCCAGAGACAGACCTTGGAATGAAGCAATTATTTCTGGAATTCTAATTAAATGCACAAACTGATTGGCCAGCTACCACACTATGCTAAAATTCGGTTAAAGTCCCTAGGCATAAAATGACTATTTTTGAAACAAGATTTCTATGGCTATACCTGGCTGGATTTGAATGATTGGTTTAATACCAATGTCCAAAATGACATCAGGTTTTTTTCAACATACTGACCAAAAAAACAGAAAAAAAGAATAACAAAATATAGCTCCTTATTCCTTGCTGCATATGTACCTATTTTACCTAGCTGTGCTACCATCCTGACTGTGAGAACAATTCTGGAGGACAAGACAAGAAGTGTTCTACAAACAAATCCTAGTCTATAGCACAATAAAAACTTTCAGACCACATTTTACAATTTTTCCCCAATGTTGAGACTGAGAAAAGATGAACATAAACTATTTTCAAATTGTACAAAATCTGGAACCCAATTACTCACCTTTGAGCTCACAATCACTCTTTCGTCACATACTCTTTGCTCTCTTGTGGATACACTTCTGACAGTAGATGAAGTTTTATGATCGAGAGTCATGTATTGGTGGAAGGACATCCACAGTTTACACATGTCCACCTGTATTGCTGTGAGCGTACTCTTGAAGATCTCACAATGGCCACTTTCAGATTTGTTGAAATTCAGTTTGTTTGAGAAGCCAAATGAGGACCTTGGAGAAATGCATCTCCTATGACCTTGTGATCTCTGGAAGTCCAGGAGATTGGGATTGCCTCCCCCAAAGAAATTCCAACTCTGGCCCTGTTGCTGCTCAATCTTTCCTCAGCCCTGTGGTCCTATATTCTGTGGACAGCTCCTTTCAGAAACACAAAATGCGATCCATACCTTCTGCAGCAATATCCGGCTAAGGCAAGGATACTACAAAGAAGGGAATTTATCCATTGCTTTCCTTCCAAAAAAATCAAACACTTTGGGGGAATCCTAAGGCAACAGAATTCCTTCCCTTCCTTACTCACCTCCTCCTTTTTTGTAAACTGAAAACTATGATGCTTAGAAAACAGAGCATTAGGAACAAGAGTTCGAGGCCCAAGTCCAACACCCTGAAAAGGACTACGTGAGCATTTCCAAATGCAGTTATAGAGTCTTGGCATTTTCAAACTTTCTAGTTTCTGTCTTGGGATAGTTCCATAGAATCCACGGAGCTAGTGTGTTTGAAGGATATTGAATAGTCTGGCACAATTTACAAGCAACCATGCTATAGAATCAGTTAGGAAAGGCACAAGATGGATTTTGGTTGCAGGTGCGGGTGCTGATTCCTAATTAACCATGGCTCGCCCTGAAGCCTTCATTTGTAGAGCTGCATAAACATGCAGCATTTGGGTGGGAAGAGGAAACGGTCCCGTCCAAACCAAGTGTTCCTGGTGATGCTCATGCCACACCACCGTCGGTCCTGCTTCTGTTTTTCAACCATGCACACATTTCTTATCATACTGGTCGGTCAGATTGCTCCTGCATTTTAAACACCTGGCATTTTATTGTCCAACATTTTTGTTCTTGACTTGAGTTCAGATGTTTTGTGGAAGTACAAGGGGGTAATTACACAGGTCTTTTCTTCCCTGTCATTGGCAACGGTCACCAGGGAAATTTACAGCCCCCAATATCCAGATCTGGAAACTGGTTATTAAACGTCTTGAGGAAAACCCTGATGTGGCAAATGGGATCCGAACGAGACCAGCTCGGCCACTGCTCTTGGGAGAACGGCTGGGAGTCTGCAAGTGGCCGTCAACTGTAGTTCATTAAATGTTTTTATTTTTCATAGTTTTGCTGATAATAATAACTATCATTTCCATTTCTTCAGGATCTGTTAGGTGGCTGGCATTGTGTTATGTGGCCATTTGGTTCTTGTTAAAAAAATTTTTAAGACCCTCTAGAACTGAACTATAATTTTAGGATGAAGAAATAAACACAGGACAAGTAATCAGCCAGAGGCACGTGTTGGAATCAGGATTGTAACAGAAGCTATGACCTCAGATATATTCAGAAATCAGCTAGGAACCCCCCGTAGTGAAGCTGCAGGTGTAACGTGCTAGAGGCAAGTGACAATAATGGAGAAATGGCAACCGTACCTACCTCTTCCCCAGTCTCCTAGATTCCAAGCCTACCCTACTGCTCTAATTTTTAAAAATTTAAGTAACTTATTTTGAGCTGGTTGTGATGGTGCACACCTGTGATCCCCGTATTCTGGGAGGCTGAGGGAGGAGTCCAAGTGTGAGCCCAGCCTGGATAACAAGGCGAGGTCTGTCTCAAAACAAAAATTAAAAGGGGTCTGGAGATACAGCTTCATGTGAAGACCTTGGGTTCAAGACCCAGTACCAAAATTTTAATTAATTAGAAATAATTTTGAACTTACAGAAAAGTTGGAGGAGAAATGAAAACAACATTCACACCTCCCTTACTCAGAGTCCCAATTTTTAACATTTTACTGCATTGATTTATGCGTGTGTGATCCCGTCTTTGGTTTACTCCAAACCATCTGATCATAAGCTGCAGAGGTCGCCTCGTCGCCTCTGAGTGCAGATCCATGACCCATTACTCAGCAGGTCCCCACTGTGCGAACACAGAGGTTTAACCTGAATGTATCAAGGTCTGTCTCCCCAGGCTGCCCTGAGTGGAACCACAGTGTCATCACAGACAACATCTGTTTCTAAACTGTGCTGACTCCATTCTGCATTCGGGAAAGGGTCTACCCCACTCATGTTGACCTTTCCTGCTATGGGCGCACATGTAACCCAACAGGGGAAGGCGAAGCAAGAGAAGGCACAAGTCTCTGCACAGAGAAGAGAAAAACTTGTCCGAACAATAAAGCTGTCGATCTAAATAGTTTTGGTCCAAAAACAAGGTAGTCTGAGCAACTCAGAGCCAAAAGGAACCTAAGGAGACCAGACGATTAAATGTAATGTCTAATCCTTGATGAAGTCCCGCAGCAGAAAAAAATGACATTAGGGTAAAACTGCAGAACTCTGAATGAAGTATGGACTTCCGTTAGTAATGTATTGATATTGATTTATTATGGCAAATGTACCATTCTCACTTAACATCTTTATAGTGGAAATTGTATGTACATGGGAAGGAAGGCACACTCTGTGTTCTATGCTTGATTTTTCTGTAAATCTAAGACTTGTTCTGAAAGAAAAAAAGCTATTAATAAAAAGGTTTGTTTTAGAACCCATCAGTGAACTGCTATTGGTATAGAAGGGTTTCATAAAATTCAGAGACCAAAGTGGGTCCTAGAAATAATTTTAAGTGGCACGTGGACACAGCCTTACTAACTCTGAGGCACTGGGCTCATAGTCCCTTGTTGACCATTTTTTAAATGTTCTGATTCAGTAACTCTGAACTAGAGTTTAGCCCCAAGAACCCTTTCCTAACCTGTGAACACTGCCTGGGCATGATGGCACACACCTGTAATCCCAGCACTCAGGAAGCTGAGGCAGGAGGATCCCTGCAAGTTGGAGGCCAGCCTGGGCTACATAGTGAGACCCTGTCTCAAAAAAGAAAAAAAAAAAAAGAGAGAGAGAGAGAGAAAGAGAGACAGAGAACACCTTGGGCACATTATTTTATTTTACAATTATTTCTATTCTTATTTTATGTTCATTTTTAAATTATTAATAGTTGATGATGTCTATGTAGAGCAAATGATTTTACTTTCTCATTTACGAGAGTGGCATTATTGTTTATATTTAAGTAAAAATGTGACCCTGTTTAAAATTACTTAAGACTACATATTATTTTCAGACACCTCAATCAAGAGAACGGCATTCAAGTGAGTGATGCTGAGAACCAGCAGCCAATACCGTCATGTCCATGCCCCCAAACACGGCACCCGAGGCCGCCTCCCACCTGAGGGTCAGCGCTCGGTCTCCTGTCATTGGCTGCTCCACCGTAAATCCCAAGGCTGACCGTGGCTGCTGATGATGCCTGGAAAGTCAGCGAGACCAACGCCGAGAACTGAGGACTTCGAAGAAAAGAAAGAGGCCCACAGGTAGCAGCGTTAAATCCAGTGTGCAGGGTGAACATTTCTAATCTGAAAATCCCACATCTAAAATGCTCCCAAGTCTGAAACACTTTGAGTAAAGTTATGATGGTATGAGTGGAAAATTCCAACCTGATTTCATCTGTATCGGATGCATATGAAACATACTGAGTTTTGTATTTACACTTGGGTCCCATCTCCAAGACCTCGCTCCCTCTCTCTCCATATATATATATGCATATATATATGCATATATATGCATATATATGCATATATATGCATATATATGCATATTAATATATATTTACATATATCTCAAGATAATGTAGCTCATATTAACATATATTTGCATATGTATACAAATATTCAATAGTCTGAAAAAATCCCACATCTGAAATACTTTTGGTCCCAAGCATTTCAGGAAAAGGGTAGTCAATCTGCACTGAGCTTTGTCCAGGTTTACTTTCTCCTTTGGCTTGATTTCCACTGAGATCCACAGCTTTACTGTGCAGTAGTCTGTTCTCTTACGGCAGTGAGTGAAGTAAACCCGTGGCTCTGACAGGGATCCAATGCAACATGGAAGCGCTGCTTTGTGGGTACAAGTGGGATCTGAATCCCAGCCCTCCGTGTCTCACCCTTCTGACCTGGGGCTCAATGCACCCCCAAGCAGAAGGCCTGGCCAGCCCGGGACCCTAGATGAGGCAGGCCAGCTCACTGGGTCTCGTTTCACTTGTCTCTAAAGTGGGCTTAATAACTGCACCTGCCTTGCGGGATTACCGTGAGGATAAGTGAGTTCTTGGAAGCACAGCATTTGACACAACACTGAGAGCAAATAAGTGCTCAAAAACTGCGTGCTGTTGCTGGGCATCTCTGTGTACTTCTGCCTCTTTCACTGTAAAATGTTAACTGTGACAGTACTTACCATGCTGGACTGTTGTCAGAGGTTGAGAAAATTTGATGCACAGGAGTCCTTAGCACCATGGTCTGGCTCCAGCAAACACTCGGAAACGTTCAATTATCTATTATCCATGTTTAGTTATTGTCAGTATGATCGCTGCTATGGATCGGCAATTCCAAGAATAAGAACGTCTCTCTAGTCCTTTTGTAATAGCAGTTTACAGATACTAGATGTAATGTGGGTAGACTGGGAAGTCAAAACCTCAAGCGTATCACCATTAAAACTGCGCACCTCAGTGGAAATGAAGGTGCAGGTCTGCCTGTGGTTTGAGCTCAGCAGCGCGGGGGCTGCTACCTTTCTCACCGAGGGAACTGGCTTGTGAGTAGCAGAGGCTCCTTCTGGCCTGCTGGGCTTGTACAGCCAGGCCCGAAAGCAAGCCAACTGCTTCCAGAAGCTCTATGAGGTCCAACATTTTTGTCCAGCCAAAGCTCTACAAAAAGGCAACCAAATCAATATGGTAAACAACTTTGCAGGTCCCCCCAGATGTACCTGATTCTGAAGGAATTTAAACCATGAAATAAAATAATATTTCCTTGGTGTTATCAAGGGCCAATTGGAAAGAGGTTTTTGTCCCTTTCTCTCTTTCCTGCAGAAACTTCAGAAATGCAGTCCTGTTTCCAGGTGAATTTACCATGCTTGTCTGGATCAGTCACTTCTGTCTGGGACTCAGTTTCCCTATCTGATAAAACGAGGATGTTGGATTGCATGACGTATCACATAGTTTCTAACAATCACTCATTGCTTTCAATCCTGGTAAGATTTGGAAATTCATTCTGTGCACTATAATACAAACCTTTAGGAACTCACTCTGCAGGCTCAAAAAGGGTACCTAGCCAAGAAATCATCTTCTGTGACCCACAGGTAGGCTAAAAGGCAGGGAGTCCTTGTCTGCAGGGCTGTGTGGGGACAGCCAGATGGTGGGTTGACTAGCTATTATTTGTCCTGCTCAGTTTTCCTGTTTCTCTCTTCTAGAATAAAAACTGTTTTCCCACTGGAAACTGCCTCTCCCACAGCCAGTGAGGCTATCAATAATACGACCTCACACCTTGCCAATTCCCTTGAAAAAGGTAATTGGATTCACGATCCAAAAAGAATCTCTAAGTGCTCTTTTTAGGAGACAGATGTGGGTGTTTGGAGAGAGAATGTCTCTACTCTAAAAAAATATTCAAAGCTGTTCAGAGACACCTTTGGCATTGAGCGAAGACAGCTCAGCAGAGATCAAAGCCAATCTGATGAAAAGAATGGAGAGAGGGAGAGAGGGAGGGAGGAAGGGAGAGAGAGAGAAAAAGAGAGAGACAGAGACACAGAGAGACAGGAAAGGGAACAAGGGAAAGAGGGATAGAGGGAAGCAAGAATAGGTGAGAAGGAAGAAGAGAGGGAGGGATAAGTAAAGACGCATAAAGACAGGGATCAGGAGGAGGAGACAGCAAGAAATCAGGGGCACGAAAGGAAAGGGAAACAAACAGTGAAAGGAAGGAAGAAGAGTGATACTGCCGATGACTTAATTTATTGATTTGAACCTCTACATCCAGTTATACGTAAAGAGGGTTTATGTCTTGGTCTGTCCAGTTAAGTGAGCCAGAAACTCCTGTTTTGTTCTTTTTCTTCAAGTCCACTGGGTTCTTCAAATGGGAACCCATGATCCTCAAAATATTAGAAACCATCAGCTTTGAAGCATTTATTAGAAATGCAATGAACTCACTTCAGAAAGAAACGAGGTTTATTTGATGAATATAAATAAGGCGATCAGCACAAAGTACTTCTCATACACATGATAACAAATTTATGAACTGTACATACCTTGTACATTGTACTTCTACTGGACACAAGGTTACAATAACTGGCTAGTACATGCCCACTGGTAGTTTCGAGGGTTCCTTAGTTTTATTTATTTTTTTCATATCGAAGTCCATAATCACATGGTCAATATCACAACCCACATGCCACTCACTTGAGGAAATATTACAAGAAGCACTATCAAACGAGGGTCTCAGGAAAGTAGATACACCGACCCCGGCAGCATTCAAACGCCACTCTACACAAGAACATCGCAGAGAGAGCTTATGTCAACACATTTGAGGTCTCATCATGAACACTGTTTAAAAAGTAAAACCCACTTTCAAATGGAATTTGACACGCTGTTAACGTGCATACTGAATACACAAAAATCATTAAATACAAAATTGAGACTGTACATACAAATCAAATGGGGTATAAAGTACAAGCCTGCTTTGCACATAGTAAGACTTAGACCAACTCCTAATTGTTAGCCCAAACTCTGTTCAACTACATTATAATTTGAAGGGAATTTGCTAAAGTTTGCACAAACAAAATACCTTCCCGACATCACAGTGTTTATTGTAAACCCAGAGACTATTTTTAACGTGTGAAAAGGGACGTTTTTCTAACTTCCAAACAGCAGAAGATAGTACATAAAATGAGAAAAGATGCTATATTCAATAGAATTTAGTGTTTAAGGGACTAAACAATATGGTTGCATAAAGGGAAGATCAATAATACTTTTAACCAACAAAAGTGGGGCAGAACATAATCCCCAAAACAAGGCTGTGACAAAATTGGCACGTACATAGAAATAGCTAACTATACATGATTTGTTTCTTTTTTGTTTTTCTATTTCAGTGACCCTATTTTTCCTACTGGATTTCCTACTTCCTACTTCAAGTATTCAGTTGCGGAATTCAGGTCAGGACCTGGTTGCAGGAGGCAGTGAGGACAAACCATTCACGGGGATGCATCTGTGGCCCGGGTTGACCTTGTGTCAGAATGTACGAATTCACTTTGCAAAGAGCTCTGCTCACTTCTCCAACCAAGACCTACATCCCTTTGATAATTAAAGGACAAACTTTTAAAACATGAATGTATTTGGACTGTTTATGCAACATGTAAGCTTCACATAATTCGGTATATTAACTGACAATAAGAACAAAGCCAGAAGCAAGAAACTTGCTTGAATATATGAATCCTGTGCACCATAAATGAATGGTACAACTCTGAGACTGGTTCATCTTCCCAACAAATAAGGTGTTTGTCTTTTAAATATCTCTATGGCTCACAAGAGAAGCCCAGAGTTAATTGCACCAACATTTTAAAAAGTAATAATAATGACTAAATTCAATGCAAGACTTCGGGAACGTTTGTTTAAAATCTTTTCCACAGCAGCAAAGAAAGACAACTACATTTGTTAAGGCCACTCATGCTTAAATTCACTGTTTGTCCTTTAAAAATGCAGGATTTTATCTCCCACTTGCATACACATGGAAGGCTTCTTCCAATGACAAGAGGATGGATCAATACAAGAGTTGCACATGTTTTCCAGACTCAGCCATGAGTTTTATGAAATTAGAATGACTTAAGTATTTTTAATCTTCAGAGAAAGTGGTAGGAGTTTAATTCTCCTTAGAACCATGTCACTGTGTATAAAAGACCTTGAAATTTGGTCTCTTTCCCTGGCATGTGCTTTAAATAATGACTCGTTATCCACAGACATGTTGTATAGAGCTATATACAGATACACAGCTTTTGTGATTGCTCCTCATTCATCAGTGTTTTCATGTTTGATGCTGAAAATGCTTTGGAATCCATGTTGGAGACATACTTTTAAAAAAAAGAGAGAAATGATCCTTCATTTACAGAAGATCTAAGCTAGCACTGTTTGCACAGCATTTGGATCTCGAAACGTGAATGAGTCCCAGCTTCTCCCTGGAGACCCGTCTGCATGGCAAGGTAAGAGCCTGAGGCTCGCTGTGTCCCACCCCCGGGCACGGGGCCCCACAGGGTGCACACACAGATGCCTCGGGCTTTTGCCACTCTCCAGCACAGAAGCAGGGAGATAAAGTTATGAATGACCAATTTAGATGTGCCACGCACTGTCAGAGACACACATCATGTTCTCATAAGGCGATTTCTTGGCAAGGATTAGTGGTTTAAAAAATTGATTTCATTTCCAACCTGGCCCAGAGGTAACTATTGGTTACACCATCAAAATATGGTTCTCCAAACAGCAGACTAAAGAAATAGAGGAGGGTAAAGGCTTGCAATTGTTCGTGTTTTGGTTTCTTTGTCAGACGTTCCACACATCATGATATACAAACACTGCCCACACCACTCACTCACAGCAAATTTACACTGTTTGATAATCTAATGCATTAGGAAATGACCACTCAGATTGAACCAGCATGATAGCTGGGGATGAAGCTAGTTGTCCAACAGAAGCTGAATCTATATTGAAATCCCATGGAGTTCCAATGTATCCAATGCGGCTTAAGTAACAGAAATAAAATGTTATCAAATAATGACATTCAGAAGAGACGGACACGTTTTAAATGCCCAAATCTCACGAGAAAAATGGAGGATTTGCCGTTTTTCTCCTCCTCTGCATTCTTCCTTTCCAATATATCCAAGTTCACAAGAAATGGCATGAGATGATGAAGGAACTATCGAGTAGAACAGAATCATGGTCAACAATGAAAGTGAAAACTCCCCTTCGGTTCTGCCGAGCTGCTCCTGGCGTTGGCGGACGGTGATGTGAGCTGCACTGCAATAGATTATCAGAGTATCGCCGCAGAGCTGTGCTTCCCCTTTACTCAGCCCTTCTGACAGCTGCAACAAGAAAGCGCATGATTTAGCAGGGAAAGAAAGTGGCAGCAGTATCTGATAGCCCTGCTGAAACTGCCCCGCAGTGGCCACTCTCTCCCACTTTCTTTGATTGGGATTGGCAATGGGGAGGAAGTGTAGAGAAAAGACGAAGTGAACAAAAGTTAAATTATGTCCTGCAAATGCATCTGAGAAGAGGCCTCTTTCAAATTATGTCACCTTTATGTACATATGACTCTCGGTGTACAAAAGGAAATGGGAGGGAAATAGGTCAAAATGTTCCAGTGATTACTTCTATAGGAGCAAATTGTGTGTCAATTTTTCCCCGCACATTTTTCTACAATGGACTCTGGGTTTACATTTTTATAACTTGATCCATGGAGATTAGCAATTTAAAGATACTCAAGACACTAGAAACCTTAATATTCCCTTATAAATCATCTAAGAGCAACAATTTAAAAGAATATTGGAGCCAACAATTCCAGTCATTGGTGTATATCCCAAAACTGAAAACAAGCATTCAGACAGATACTGGTACACAAGTATTCAAAGTGTCATTATTCACAGTAGCCAAAAGAATCCATCAACAGATAAATAAATGTGATATATACATAGATGCAAGTATTATTTGGCCATTAAAAAGAAACGAAGTTCTGATGCATGCTACAACATGGATGGCTCTTGAAGACACCATGCTGACTCTAGTAAACAACACCAAAAAAGACAAATAGTATATGATTCATTTATATATCTAAAATAGACAAATTTATAGATGTAGAAAATAGATTATAAATTACCAGGGATGGGGGAGGAGGAAGTGGGGAGTTATTTGTCAAAGGATACAGAATTTCTGTTCAAGGTGATGAAAAAGTTCTAGAAATGAATAGTGGTGATGATGGTAGAAACTTGTGAAGTACTTAGTGCCACTGAAATGTATTCTTAAAACAGTTAAAACAGTAAACTGCATGTTATATGTACTTTACCATAGTAAAATTTTAATAAGCATCTCTTCAGAGCGAATGGAAACAAAGTTGGCTTTCACCCCACATCCAATGGATTGTGCATATGCTTCATGCCAAACATAAGTGCAACAGTGGCCCATCCACCCACTTCATGCCCAAGGGAACAGGTATGCAGAAGTGCCCAGGCTGCCTCACCATCCGAGTATGGGGCCTTGGGTGTGGAACACAACTGCTGCCTGGGAAGAAACCATGAGCTGGGTGAGAAGGGCATCCACACTGCCCTTTCAACAGCAGCTTGCTTCTGTAAGATGTGTAGCTGTGTGCGCCTGTGCAGTTATTAGTCACACAGGGCCTTTGAGTGCTGTGGGAGGCTCCGGGCACATGGCAATAGTGCAGCTATCTGTGGACTGTGGTAGGGAAGGGAGAGATCAAACACACACACACACACACACACACACACACACACACACACACACAGCTGAAGCTGTCTGGTTTGGCGCTTGATACACAGCATTGCCCAGGTCACACTGACTAAGGAGAATGCCAAGATCCCAGTGTCTGCACAGGTAGGCAGCTATTTCAAGCTATCATTAAGCAGTGCAAATGAAATATGTGGCTTGGATGAACTCTGCTAATTCATACTCTGAGGAGTTTGGTGTAACCCTTCTGGTTAAGAAACTTGAATCAGGGCAAAAAATGACTTTTGCAGAGCCCGAAAGTTAGGGAGTTCCTAGAGCAGATCATATTACTCATTCTGGCACATAAAATCTCTGCAAACTTTGTATGAAAATTGTAAGTCAGAGCACGCTTTCTGTTTCATGGGCTATGCATAGCTCTAATTCTTTTGTGCATTAAGCATTTCTTAATCATTCTTTTAAAGGGCTGACCAATATATTAAAAGGCCACATGATTAAAAGGTAAAGGGAAACCCAAAGTAGTATTAAAATGCATGGGTCATTTTTCTAACAGATGGGGAAATGAGTGAAAAATAATTACAGTGAATGTCCTATGTCCTTGATGTTTTTCCAAGATAAAGTAGCAAAGAACAGTCATTTATTCAGTTGTGAGAAAGGTTTCCAGCTGGGTAGCAGGTCACAAAGCAGAACACAGTGCCTCACAATTATAGCATATTTCTTTTGGGTAAGGTTTGTGCTGCAGGAGAGAGAACTTTCAAGAAGTGTTACCACTCCTTGAATCACACAGTTCATTCACTAGGAGGTCAAAATGGGATGGGGTGGGGTGGAGGGCATCTCAAAGGATATTGCCATCAGTTAGAAATGCAGATCATCTCTTGTGGACGTACAAAAAAAAATGTGCTTTTTAAAAAAAAAAAAAAAAAAAAAAAAAAAAAAAAAGGAGTTCTGGTTTGCAGCAATGAAGCAATCTGGGCTGCCATCTACTGTGAGAGAATCCCTGACCAGACTTCTGTCACCTGGATGGTCACAGCCAGAGGCCCTAATCCCCTCCGACATCTTGTCTTACAGCACCCAACTATATATTTTCGTAAACGGCACTGTTTCCGTGGTGATAGCTACTCCATTCACATATTCCCCGTTGAAGCTTTACAATGCCTATTTAGAGCCCCTTTACCTGGCGTCCTGTGGTGCTTAGGATGGAGGACCCACAGGCTCCTGGCCAGGCTGGTGAGGATCCCCCAGGCCTCCCTCTCTAGCTCCGCTCTTAGCCCCGACCTTCTGCACTTCTCTTCCCTGTGTTGAACTACCTTTGGTGGTGCTGGAGCGTTCTTTTCTCTTCTTCTCACAAACACGCTTTTCTGTCAGACATGTACTCACACCAAGCGTTGACCTGATTGATCTCTCTTTATTCTTCGGTCTCAGCTTAGGAGTTTGTGTCTTCCCAGGAAGTCTCACATGCACTACAGGATGTGGCAGCCGTTGGCCACATGTGGCCAACGAGCCTTGGAAATGTGGCCAGTCCAAACTGAGATGTGCTGTGTGAAATCAGATGTTGAAGGCTCAATATGAAAAAACAAAAGAATGTAACCTATCTCAGTAACAATTTTTTTATATTGGCTTCATGTCAAAATGATATTCTGGATATATTGAATATAGCAAAATATATATTATCATTAATTCTGCCTACTTTTTATCAATTTTTAAAATGTGGCTGCAAGTAAACTCAAAATTACAGACATGACTTGCATCCTATTTTCACTGAACAACCATGGTCTAGGTCAGTGGTGGCAAATCTATGGCCCGGGTGCCACAGCGGCCACGCAGACCCTTTTCTGTCGGCAAGGGAGCCAAGTTACCCCAGCAGCCGAAGATCAGATAGCAGTTGTTTTTCCTGAACTAAAACATTAGTAAACCAGGTTTAATTGTAGTGTTGGCATTTTGCAATAAATAAGTGGGTTTTGGGTCGCAGTCTGGGCACTCAGTCTCTAAAAGGTTCACCACTTGCCTAGTAGACTGTAAGCTCCGTGAGGGCAGCAGCAGGCCAGTCATACTCCCTTAGGGTCCCCTAGTGCTTTGTACATTTCATTAAACAGGATGATTTGTTCATATTTTTCTTCAGGTATTAGAGAGTGATGAGAGTAGACGGAACCCTAAAATTTCCCCAGCACTCCCCCACACCCCACTGCAAGATTTCCTACTCTCATCTCTGGCCCTGGCACTAAAAGCATATTAGACCATGATTATATTATGTTACGGAGGTAGCTAAAGCTACTAACAGGTGACTTTAAATTAAATGAAAAAGATTATCTGAGCAAGCCTAAAAACAACAGGCGCCCTTTATCAGCAGAAACTTTCCTTCCACAGTAGCAAAGGAGAGTTAGGGAATTGTGCAACATCACAGGACTCACTGTGCTGAGATGGGGGAGCCACAGGGCGAGGACCCGTAAGATTCTTTTAAGATGTGAGGATGACCATCAGCTGACCGCCAGCGAGGAAACAGCAACCTCAGTTCTAGAACCACAAGAAACTGCAATTTGCCAACAACCTGAGTAAGTTCAGAAGTGCCTGCACCCCAGAGTCTTCCCACTGAAGTCCAGCCAGGTCTACCCTGATTTTGCCTTTGTGAGACCCTACTCGGACCCCGGTTGAGTCCGTCCGGACCGCTGACCTATCTGCAACACTACAGAATAGTAAATGGAGGCTGTTCTTGCCCACTAAACTTGCAGTAATCTGTTATGCAGCAGTAGAAAAAGAACATGGTGCTTCTCTGTGTTGGGCAATGTGCTCGGTGCCAGGGACATTAGAGTGATGAGGATAGACAAGATCCACGCCTCACAGAGCCTGCACACCCTGGAGAAGAGAGACAACAAACAAACACAAGTCGACACCCGAATGAAGATTTTAAAATTTATGCCAGGAGGAAAATGAATAGGGAGCTGTGATAAGCATGCTTAAGTTTTATTAAGTGACTGACGACAATTATTACATGATTTTCTTTTGACAGAGAAAGATGTTCACAACTTTTCAGGGAAAAAAGCTGATTATTTTATATATATATTTCATATACTGGAATATTATTAATTTTTATCTTTCGGGAGTGTTTGAAAATTTTCTCCTTTAGAATTTTTGGTGTTTTGCACATTTTAGATATTTTAAACCAAAGAAGTTGTAACTAGCATCATACAAAAATATAAAGCTATTTCTTTCATGGAAAAAAGTCAGTATTGGGAGGCTGGCTGCCCTGGATCTGGCTGAGGGGTGGGGTAGAAGAGGGGGTGGTAAGCTGAACCCACAGTGGGATTCTGCCCCAGGACAAGCACCCCTGGGAGAGCGGGCTATAAACGTGTGGTGTCTCACAAATATTCCTTCAGACTGTTTTTCTTTGTAATAAAGACACCTGCCTGATTATGGCTTTCTTCTCCTGCCCTTTCAGTAGTGATTTGCAGAAACAGACTGGGAGAAAGGGGTCTTTGGTAAACACGGAGGGGTTAAAGGGGAAACTGTTTAATAACAGTAGTAAAACGCAGGCTATTTTTGACATCTGGGTTAATGTCCATTATGCCCCATGTGCTTTCCAAATGTGTGCAGTGCGCCCCCAGGTACAAAAACAGACACCCATTCGCAAGGGCAGTAGATGCCCCTAACGTCTTACACATGGTGCCCACATAAAAGGTGAGCCCCTGATAGACTAATTAACCACGGCCGAGGAGAACTGCTCCTTTGGAGGCCGACATCCTGTAGAACAGCTCCACTGAGCAACCCCGCTCACAGGAAGCCCAACACAGTTACTTCTGCTCACACACACACACACACACACACACACACACACACACATACACACACACACACACACAAATCTATAACTACATCTGTGTTATTACTTAACATCTTTTAAAACAGGGTAGAATGCGTTTCCCGTTTTCCTCATGAAGATTTATTTATTATTGTTGTGATCAAAGTGGCAACAAATTATGTTAAATCATTTAATTTTCTTGATAGGAGCAACCACCTTGAAGCCATAATTCAAAAATATGAGTGGAGAGCAACATTTTACCTAGAGAGTGGCCTCCTACAGCTCCACAGGGCAATAAAATGTAACACTTCAGAGCTCAGAGGGCCTCCAGCGGGGGCTGGGCGGGGCTGCCGGCCAGCCCTGCGCTCAGAATTGCAAACTGCTGTTAGGATGGCAGAGCTTGTGGGGAGCAGGCAACTGTGTGACTCTATTTCACCCTCCCTTTCTGTGCCCCGGTGAAAGGCACCCATATTTTAAATGAAGGGTATATGTGATATATACACGGAAAAGGGAGCAGACACTCCTGTGTCTCTTTAGGATTTGTTTCTGTCATTATTATTGTGGTTAGACGTATTAACAGCACGTGCTAAGTGCATGCTCTCTGCCACGGTGCTCTCTGCTTTTACTTGAATTGTCTCAAACAAGCTTGATAGCAGCATAGTACTGACCTGGTTGGTTAACAGATAAGGAAATTGAATTTAGGGAAACTGAATGCTTTTAGTCATCTTCTCCATCTTTCTGGGCCTCCTTCGAACTCACCTCAGACCCCATTGCCTTTAACAGGAGGCCAAGATTTCTTAAACCTTAGTCTTTTGTGCCTTACATTTCCAATTTCTTAATCCCTCTACAGCACTTTCAGCATTTAATTAGTATTTTTCTTTGAAGAATATTCTTATCCTGTAATCCCAGCACTCTGGAAGGCTGAGGCAGGAAGATGGAAAGTTTGAGCCCAGCCTGAGTAATTTTAGCAACTTTGTGTGACCTTGTCACAGAATAAAAGGGGCTGGGAATGTAGCTCAGTGTGAAGGCTCTGGGCTTGATCCTTAGTACTGACCACAAAAGCAAACAAACAAAACCACCCCAAAACTAAAAACCTAAATAGATTTCCTTTTTACAAATGATTTATTGTAATACAATAATGCCAGAATAGAGCCAGTGCTTAGCTACTACTACACATTATGACAATTGCAGAGCTACTGAAATATAAGGACATGTCCATGAAACAGCCAAAACTATCTTGCGGACGTGCAGTGCCCTGGCTCTCACCAGCCTGGTGTCGGAGACCACTCCCGTACCCACCTATGGCCTCCCGAATGGGAGCACAGCGTGTGTTGCTGGTTGCGCAAATTCTCTGCCAACAGAGAGCCGCAGCACCACCTCGGTCTACATTCTGAGCCAAGGTGTTATGGACCGAGCTCTTCCCTTCTCAAGGGCAGAAGGCAGCAGGAACAAAAATTAAAAATCTGCCACTTAACACCAGTGTTAGGTTTTCTATGTCATTTTAAAAACAATGGTCATGTGGAAATTCTTTGGTTGTAATTAGTTCTTAAAAGCATACCTTCTTCACCTAGCAAGGGCAAGGCCCTGAGTTTGATCCCCAGCACCACCCCCTCCAAAGCATAACTTCTTTAACCCGAGAGACTGCCCATAGTCTAGACCTCTGTCACTCTACTCCAGGGCTTTGCACTTGGACTCTATGGATATTTGGGGCTTAATTCTGTGTATGTGTCTACGGGGGAGGGGAGCTGTCCTGTGTAACATGGGATGTGTAGCAGCATCCCTCCTATTCTGCATTAAGATGCCAAGAACACTGCCCCTCACCTAGTCATGACAATCAAAATGACTCAAGATATTTCCAAATATTCAGAAGAGTGCACAACCACCCCCAGTTGAGAACCACTACTCTGACTGTTTTTGTACCTAACTGGCCGGTTGTATTCTTTTAAACATAGCAACATTTTGGCAGACATGTATAAGCATATGTGTATCTTCTAACCTAAATAAAATATGAACATCTTTGCAGAAATAAAGATCTATTTCTAAGCCACTTCATATTATTCTAGATACAGCTGCACAGTTTTAAAAGTCCTGCGGAAATAGGCATAACCCAAGTAATAAAAATAATGAAAATGTACAACTTATCTGACATAAAATAGAAATGCTGCAAGCCCAAGATAGTGAGACACCTAAGACACTTGCTGAGCTAAGTGAAAAGGTAAAGTCTAGTTTAAATTTATAGCATTCCTTCAGTGTCCCTCTAGGAGTTTGGCATTTTGCCAGGGTTCCTTGTTAAAAATTTGTTAAACGTGTTTGGCATTAATGCAAACACAAAGTGGTCATTTGTTACAAATTCTATTGGAATGCATTCATTTAAGGCAATGAAGTAGTTACTAGAAAAGAAAAAAATGTTCATTAAGTACATTTTTAAAATACAATGATGTATGCAGTGTGTAACTGTGGCGCCCTGGTGGCTATATAAATCGCTGACAGAATAACCACACATTGTGTTTAGTTTGAAATTGGAATCTTTTAAACATAACTGATAGAACAAAAACTGGTTTTGTTTGTTGTCAAAATTGATGTTAGTCTTTCTTTCCTGGACTAGTTAAAATAACTTAAAGTTGGGCACATAATTTCGAACATCTCAAATCGCTGAAACATACACGTTAAAATAATGCTTTGGGAATCTTTGGGGGTGCTGTTAATGACATCACAGATGAGGGCTAATCGACCAAACAGAACATCCATGTTCTGGAGAGAGGAAAAATTGTCCAAAGCATGCTGGGGGACTCCACTTGGGTAGGGCTAGCACTTCTGTATGCATCTAGTTGTGGGAAGTTATTAGCTTACCTGCAGAGGGGAACCATCTGCTCTCATTGCAGACAATGAATCCTACAAGCAAAAATCCTAGGTGTATAGAACTCCTACCTTCCTGCCCTACCCTGAACTGTTCACACAAAGGAATTAGTGCTGAGTAATATGGACTCCTTGGTTGACTAAAGACAATGCTGGAGGGGTTTGGGGATTTAGCTCAAGAGCTCTTGCCTAGTAAGCACAAGGCCTTGAGTTCAATCCCAGCACTCTCAAAAAAAAGACAGTGCTGGAGCTCTGCTTCAGAAGAAAGAGGTATTTGCAGTAATAAGCCATTTGGCCTGCATCGTAATGGGCTGCGGGCTGTGCATGTTAATGCTGAGGATGTCATCTCAGGGCTCAGTGATGCTTATTAAAAGTTAATCTTGAAGGTGAATCAGAAATTTACACTTTCCCAGTAATACTCAGATATTATAGACTACTTTCTCCCTCCTCCCTGTGTCTCACACTCTGACGTACTGGCTGTACCTGCTGCCATGATAGTGTCTGTATAATAGACACTACCAGTGCTCCTGAGATGCAAGAATAAGCCCAAATCCCCATGGCTCCCCGACCTCTTTTTTGGGGGGAGAGTGCTGGGGATAGAACTCAGGGCCTTGCACTTGATAGGCGAGCATTCTGTCACTGAGCTAAATCCCCCAACTCCTCCCTGACCTCTTTTGAGGTTGGCTTCTTTGGACATCTGAGTTTGGTGTTATCTAGACAGCCCTTGACGGGGACAGATTCAGGGTCTCTTATTTGTACACTTTTGGAAGTAAATTTAGTTGCCACCTAGAATCCAATATGTGGCCTGTAGAAGTTCACTCTTCCTTGCATAAATGCCAAACAGTACCAAAAACAAAAAGTCTGAGAACAGGGAGAAAATATTTCAGGCCAGAAGCACCAAGAAACACAATGTAAAGGTAAGAAACGCACCCTAAATATTATACAGCATATTTTGGTTTTGTGTGTTCCCATGTTTATACTATTGGGAGGTGCTATTTAAGAAAAAGAAGACACAAACTGACCGTGTCAAACCTGACAGAATATACAGCCTCATGACACATCAATAGGGCCCCCTTGGAAAAGGTCTGTGTACTCAGGAGGCTCCAAAACTGAAGCCCCATTATCTTCATGATAAATCCCTTCTGCCCACAGGTTTATTTTTGAGATGGCAAATTCAAATTCAGCAGAGAACAAAGCAAAATAGCTTTTAAAATCTCTTACCAACAATTCTGGTTTAGGATGAGCTTGCCGTAATACATACAAGCCGCAGGGAGACATCTTTCTAAATCGGGTGCTAAGAACACTGTCATGTTCAAAAAGAGATGCCCCTTCGAAGATGGAGAGGTGTTTGGAAGAATTTGAAACATAAAGAAACTATTAGATATCTCAAGTTTACCAACCAGAAGTGGCTCACATGACAAGTGTTTACAACAGGATCTTCATCAAGCCAATAATGGCAATTAGTCTCCAGGATTTGAAGGCGCCCTTCCCGCCTTGCTGAGGTGGAATGCCATTTACTCTTGGGCTGGCGACTAATTAGGGGTCTCGTTTGAAGATCAAGGTTTTGTGATCCCTGCTTCTTAATAACATGGTTTGCCTGTTGGCCACCTGGGTCCAGGCAGAGACCTCCCTTTCCCCCTCCCCAAACAGCAAGCACTGCCTAAGGCCAGAGCAAGTGTGGGCAGGAAACCACAGATCGAGCCTTTGCCTTTTGAAAGAGGTAGTTTAACCTCTTTCCTGCCAAGGTCCTGCAACCCAGGGGTTGGACCGGCTGCCCAGAGATGGAGACGCCTTGTTTCCCAGGCAGGGCTGGAGGCTTGGCTGTGATGCAAAGAAACCCTCTTTTCATCTGTGCAGCATGGTTTCTTGCAGGGGAAGAAAGGCAGGAAGCCTCCACTTTTCCAGATGAGTGGTGCATCAAGAGACCCTTGCTTTTGCTCTAGGGTTGAGCCATTTCCGGAATGCGTATGAGAAGTGACTAGCAAGGAAGGAAGGAGACAGAGCTTTAACTTCACAGGACAGGAGATCTCCGAGACTGAGGTGCTGCTCTGCAGGCCTCTTAGCATGGCTGGGTGGCCTTGCTATATGAGCCTGGGCTGGCTGCTACCCTCTTTAAGACAGGGTAGGGGAGAGGCCAAAACAGCAGGAAAAGTAAGCTGCAAAGAATTAAGCTTGTAACAACTTGGGCAAAGCACAAACAGCAACTGAGGTTGGTCCCCTGGCTGTTGACATACTCTGGCCTGGGTAGGTTGTGGTCACTAAACCCATTAGCGTTCCGATGTGGCAACAGCTAATGCAGCAAGTTCAATCTGTTTTTGTTTAATTTCTAAATGCTGGGTGCATGCCGCCAGCAATGGCCGACTGAAGGCAGGCAACGCCACTACCATAAACACAGTCATCATTGTCAGGAATCTGAAATTCATTTTTAGAACTATTTATTTTTGGCAGATATAAACTGAATGGAGTTTTGCATTTGATTAACTATAATTTCAACTTGCTGCAAACTGTGTTTTCTAAGCAACCACCAAATCAGTTTCCTGCAACAAAAGGCACCCCCCCACCCTGTCCGGGAGGATACCTCTTTGGTAAGTGGAAGGAAAAGGGACATGTAAAAACCCAAGCCAGCAACCAGCCAGAGGAAGTCCACCCTTTATTCAGGGTCTCTGAGCCCTAATCTTCACACATCAGCAAACACAGGAACAGGAAAAATACTACCTCTTTCTTGTTTGTAGAGTTGAAAGCATAATGAGTTCTTAAATGAGATAGAAATTTAAATTCAGTCTGGATTTTATAATGTCTTTAAGTTATATTTAAGAAATCACAAGAGCCAACACTCTGTTCCTCCCTCCCTCCCTTCCTTTCTTGGTCCCTTTCTTTCCTTCTTCCATTACTACATCTTAAAATTTAAAAAAAGTCTAGCAGAAGCCATGCCAAGTGCTAGGGATATTGTGGCTGAATAAGACAACCAAAAGCTCTAACTTCATGAAATGCATATCAAGTAGGCATACGAGGCATTATATTCAACAAATCATTAAATTGACCATGTGATTAATTAAAGTTATGCTAAGAACCAACAATGAGAATGACTCACCAATATTCACTGAGTACAGAGTCTTTTGGACAGCACC
>PVJO010000212.1:104301-163242 GCA_004026905.1 Hystrix cristata
AAAAAAAAAAAAAAAAAAAAAAAAAGTTAAAAACATCCACTGTAGAAGATCAAGGCACATTCATCTCCCTTCCCCTCTAAGAATTAGTATTATGGCCTTCCAGCTTCATGGTATTTGGGATGATTAATAACTTTTAAATATGAAAAAAATTAACATGTCTGAAGTATTTTGTCCACCTTCAAATGCTTTGCCTTAACAGAGATCTAGAATGTCTCCCTCTCCCAGTGATTCCAAAGCAATACATTTTCTCGTGGAGATTCAAATGTAGAAATCCCCATCCAGAAGCCCTAAGAAATACATCTTAACATCTTAATTTCATTTAGGAGGAATGCAGTGATCGATCATTTATCATTCTGAGATTGAGTGAACTATCTGGAGGATTACAGTCTATTGCTTGTACACAGCTGATGGGATATTCACATGTCTTCTGGCTGCATGAGGGCTTTCGGGTCCAAGTTGTCTTTGAAGAAGTGGGATGCTAGAAAGATTATTGGGGGAGGCTGCCTTTGTAGCCGAAGTATAACCCTAAACCTTGACTTGCTCCAAGTTACAGCCTCCCTCAGCGATGGTGTGGCTGTCTGCTGATGGGTGACCCCCACTCCTCGGTTCCCTCACATGGAAGCTTGCCCTCCTGCCTTTATCCTTGCATAGGTAACCTTGAAATGCGGGAGGGACAACGCGAAATGCACTGGGCTTCACGGGATTTTGACTTCTTAGCTGCTCTGTCCAAAATAAATTTTACTGCAGTATAAACAAAATGACACCTTCCTGGGACACTGGGGCAGTCTATTGATATCACAGCTCACATTTTTGTTCCCACAAAGAACATCATTATTGTCTCTTTACGTTGGGTAGGGTTGCTTGGCCAGCAGGAGTACTGGCCAGGATGCCACAGAATAGTTTTTAGGGTCTCTATAGGATCAATGATTTTGTGCTAGATGTGTGGATGAGACCAGGATTGCCAAAGCAACAAATTAAGTCATCCTCAAGTACAAGTATGAGTTCCATCACGGCAGATCTGAAGACAGTACCTGTGTGTGACACTCTGGTGTAAATTTTAAGAAACAAAGAACAGGATTCCTCCAGATATCTCTGCAAATGCACGTATGCATGGAGTTTGCTCAGAAAGCCCATTGCCCAGTGGACCACCTTAAAGGGAAACAATGACATCCTCCTCCAAAGAATGAGGGGTTTGAAAAAGCAGAGGTTATTTCAGAGGGAATCTAAGGCCAGGCACATTTGCACAGTGCCAAAAAACAGACATGCTTTCTGGTTTTAATTTACAGTTAAGTCCCATGACAAAATCTGCCCTTATGGGTCTGCACACAAAGCACAAGGGCTTCAATCTGCCATCTCTAGCTCCAGGTCAGGGATCTAAGTGAACTCTGGAATCATCATGCTGACCGAGAAGCTCCAAGTGTAATGAAGCATATTAGCAATGGGCTTCCCTGGTTGACCCATTCTCACATCTGTTATGGGGCTTCCAGCTATCATAAATGTTTCCCACTTTGGTGTGGAGGTGCCCTGAGAAGGAAATCCTGCACTGATTTTGTTGCTGGTCACTTTGAACATCAAACAGCAAAATGCATTTTTATAATACACGAGCTGACTGGACATTTCCTTACTAAATCTCGATGTCCTGGCAAGCAGGAGCTTGGAAGCCAGGACCGAGGGCTGGAAAAATGCTTCTGGGTAGAACTGGGCCAGAGATCAAGGGACTGGGGCATGACAAAGTGGGTGCCTGAGGCAAGGTGCCAGTGGCTTCTGGGGGTGTCCTTGAAGCCACTGCCAAAGTCCCATGCAGCAAGACCCCACTTCCTCTGGCAGCCCCCACATGATACATGACACATCAGAGGCCTCAGCTTTGCTGCAGACAACTTCCTTGGGATCAAGCCCCATGCACTGTACTGCAAATCCCACAGAAGTGTACTAAGTTATTGCATGGTGGACCAACTTATGAACAGAGGATGGAGGTTGGTAGGGATTCCTACTGCAGAAGGAAGCACAGAGCTGAGTCCCCCCTGAAGGCTTTTGCACATACTGTTCCCTCTGCCTTATTTGCCTGCCACATAGTGGTGCTCAAAAAATATTTCAGTGGATAAGGAGAGAGCTGAGTTGACTGACAGTAACAAACATTTATCAAATGCTTATGTTCCAGGAACAGCCCTAAGCTCTGTACAGCAATGACTTTCAGCCTCAGCACCGTTAACATTTTGCACTGGAGAATCTGTTGACGTCACAGGCACTAAATATAAAAGTATGAGATAGGGACCAACAGAAGCTCGGTACAAGTGAACTACCTGTTACTTCTTCCCCTTTCTAGTTTGAGTGACCTCAGGTAGCACACATGACCTCTCTGAGCCTCAGTTCAGTTTTCTCAGCTCCAAGGTGCAGACAATAACTCTGACTACCCCAGGTTGTTAAGAAGATAAATGAAATGAACCAAGCCTATAAAGCCCTCAGCTGGTGCCTGACATATAACAGGGGTTCAGTTAGCAGTAGTCCTTATTGCCTCCACATCTACACAAGTCCTTACAGGGTAGAGAGCTGGACATTAGGACCAGCTTGAGGCCCTGCACCGGAGTGCAGAAAGCACCAGTCTAGCTTTTTCACGCTCAGGTTACTCACAGCTTAACTGGGGCGCAGTCATGTTCACAAGAAGAATGCAAAGTGGAGAGGGAGCACATCACCGGGGACAGGAAGGAACAGTGGCAAGAGGCTCCCTGATCTTCCTTCATATAGCAAATTCCACACCACCGACCTGGGGCACCTCCGGCAGCCAGCCCCGTTGGCAGCCTCGTGCTTTCTCTTGGGCTCTTCCTGTTGGCACAGCCCACCCTGCTTCACAAAGCTTCAGTGGGTTTTTCATAGCTCCAGCTGTTAGATAAACTTTCAAGGATATTTCTGTGGCAGGTACAAACCTGGACAGGAAGCCTCAGGAAGAAATCCTAAATTAATTATATGTCAACATTTAAGCCACAAGAAGGAGCAGTTGTCATAAATTTCTGGAAGGTTGGAATCCAATTTTAGTTGTAAATGTGAGCAAGCTCACTGACTCACTTGTGAACGGGTGCCAACAAAATGATATATTTTACATTCTTTCACAGCTTGTTTTGGCTAAATACAATGAAAAAAAGAGAGAGGAATTACAGTTTTTATTCTTCATGGGCTGAGGTATTCAATCATACAAAATAACTGCACCACACATGTGCCAAAGCAGAAGAAATTAGCTGAGCTTACCTACTTCTTTGGTTGCCTCCCATCTTTACTGAGAAAGGCAATGTGGCTGAAGACACAAAAAGAGGCCACAGGTGCCACTGTTGGGTCTTCAGCAGGCCCCACAGCTGGCCACACTTGACGACATTCAAGACTTGTCCAGGAACTGCTCTCCTAGCAGATCTTCAGTCCTGACTAAGCCCTGGCACACAAATGGTTTCCGAAACCTTCTTTCTCTAAGCTTATGTCCTAGGTTGAACTGGGTGGCAGGGAATCACTAGCAAAAAGACAGAAAAGTCCTTAATTTTCACAGAAATAGGGCTAGAGATTCAATGAGGAAGATACAGATCCTGATCTTGGAGAACTGACCCAAGTCAGGACCATAGACAAGCCGGCAGACAACTTCAGTGCAATGTGATGTGCAAGCTACATGTGTGGGTGGGAAGGAGAACAGGGTGCTGAAGCAGCCCAGGAGGGTCAGCAAAGACTCCTAACAGAGGGTGACTTCCAGGCTGCGCTGTGAGGGATAATGAGTAGGAGCTGCCCAGAGAAAGAGGGAAGGAGGGTCCTTTCTGGGTAGAAAAGCAGCATGCGATAGGCCTGAAATAGAGCTGGGCCAAGGCCTCTGCACTGCAACGCAAACACCGCGCACAACCAAGCAGTCAGTGTGGAGGGAGTAGAGCGAGCTAGGCCACGCAGCACCTTGTGGCTACACTAAGGTGAGACACTTCCTAAGGGCAGTGTGATCTGGCCAGGTGTGTGGTTCAGCAGGGTCTCTCCAGGGCAACGGAGAGGCTAGATGACCATATAACTCTTTCCTTAAGGACTGTGTCCCCTAAAAAGATATATTTAAGTCCTTCAAATATATTCAAGTCTCTGAGCATGTGTCCCTGGTTGAATAGGGTGGCACAGAATCATTCATGAACAGGCAGATGAGTCTCTAATTTTCACAAAATTAGGAAGGCTATTGTTATTACTTTTGCTTTCTGTTTACTTTTTCAGTTATTTGCTTATTCAATCAACCAACTGCTTATTCAATTCAGTAATCATTTATTTTTGCCCACTATGAGTCTATGAATATGACTATTTGAAAACAGGGTCTTTGCAGATATAATCAAATTAAAACAAGATTATACTGGATCAGGACAATCCTTAATCCAATGACTGGTATCCTTAGAAGAAGAGGAAAATGTAGGCACAGATTTTTTTTTTTTTTGTGCTGGGGTTCGAACTCAGGGCCTTGTGCACAGATTTAATAGGAGAGGAATTCCATGTGATGATGAAGGAGGAAACTGGGGTGATTTATTTAGAAGATAAAGAACCAAAGACTACCAGCAACTACCAAAAGGGAACGAGGAGAGGATGGATCCTCCCCCACTGCCTTAAAAGACAGCCTGGCCCTTCCAGCACCTTGATTTTGGACTTTTGACCTCCAGAACCATGAGGTCAATTTCTACTATTTAAAGCCATCCAGTTCATAGTATTTTGTTCTAGCATCCTTAGGAAACTAATACAGGAGTCATGGCAAAGTCTTGCTATTCTGCTCCTACTTATACCAAAACTCCAAAGCCCTCAGCACTGAGACCACTCAGGCTGTGTGTGAGAGAGGCTACCTGAGACACAGGACCACTTCCCCCCGCCTCTGCCTCCTTTCGCTCGGTTGAGCAGCCAGGGCTCAGAGGCCCGAGTTGGGGTTCTCCCAAGGGTGGTTATCCCTGAGAGAATTCACAGCAAATGTCAACGGTTGTGTTTGCACTATGAAAGCCCCAACAGTTTTTTTCAGCGATTTCAACCCATGTGGTCTTCAGGTCATGAAGTAATTTTGTCCTGAGGAAACCCTTGAAGACGAACTGGGAGGGACAGAAGTTCCACACAGTGGATTCTGGCAGCCCACAGCTCAGGAAACTCAAGTGGACCGGTCCCCGGTCTAGGGTCTTCAGGGGGCCTCGGCACACAATCGCTGTGCTTGTGCGATCGTGGCTCTGTGCCGGAGCCTCCCCGCCCTCCCTTGGTGTCGATCAGCTGTTCCCAGCTGGAAGCAGGAATGTCATCCTCTTCCCAGGGACCCCAGCTGACACAGCTGACAGCACTATGGGCCAGCAGGAGCACACGTGTCCCCATGCCTCCCCCAGGAGGAGAAGATGGTCCTGGTAATCCAGTTCTGGCCTGAATGCGGGGGGTCAAGAATCTGGGAGTACTGACCTGGCTACTCAGTGCCTGGCAGAGTGCTGGTCATGAGGAGTAATAAAGGAATATGTGGATTCACGAGATCGTGGGCTCTTTACTCTAGCTGAATTTGAGTTCAATCCTAGGCTGGCCAATGGTAAGCTACATAAACTTTGATGAGAACCAGCACTTTTCTGGGTCTCAACTGCCCCATCTGTGAGTTGGAGATAGTGAACTACATATCTCATAGAGGCCTTGAGAGGATTTGAGGAGATGGTGTATATCAGTAACCTTAATGAAATGTCTGACAATAATAATGGCTCAACAACTATTATTAGCCAGTGTGATCCTCATTTTTTAACATGTAGTCATGTGCTAATATAACAGCAGTATTAAAACCTGCCAGTTCTACACCTGGGGTTAGAGCAGAAGAGAGGAAGGAGAAATCCTTACCAGAATACAGTTCACAAACCCTTTCTGTGCCTTTACTCTGTGACGTAGTGCAATACTTGGTATCTCTACTTCTGAATAGAGAAACTTAGTTTCAGGGTAATTTAACTTTGAACTAAAAGCTTTCAAGAAGTAATCAGCAGAGCAAGATCCCAACGCAGACTCTTCCCCTGCCATTGCAGCAGAGGGCGGAGTCACCCAACAACTCTTTCTGAAGTAAGGAAGGGAAGAGAGTCAACTGCAAAATGCTTCTCAGGCACAGGCGGGGAAAGACAGACAGAAAAAGTCTGGAAGGAAGTGTCAGGAGATCTGGGTAGCACTTCCTGGGTGGCTTTGGACAAGTCACCTCCCTTTCCTGACCTCTGTCCCTAAATCTCTTCTAGTTCTCAAATCCTAGGAGGGGTAACAAGGTGTAGCCGAAGCTAGCAACTAACAGGAATTTAATTTCCTAAGCCTCAGTTTCCTTATCCATCAAATGGAGATGGTAACATACCCACAGACTAACTCTGAGTTTGGTCGTGTGTACACGAAAGAGCGTCACAGGTAAGAGTGATATTAGGATAAAGAAAATATGATGGCAGACTGGAAAAGAGAACCAGAAAGGGTCCAAGACAAAAACGCATTCATATTAACCATTGGGTGCCTTCAGAACAGCAAGCAATAAAACAATAATTTCAGAGAAACAAGCCCTGCCTAGGAAAAGTCTGCCAGAGGGAGCGGAAATGAAGGCACAAGCGAGTGGCCCTTGGCTTACCTAGCTGAAAAACAGAGGATGAAACAGATTCTTTGTAAACCAATATTCGTAAAAGCCCCACTGGGCTTTTTGCCTGCACAGACAGCCTATTATCTTGGCAAAGGATGAAAACAAACGAATTCTTACTTAAAATAAGCATGAAGCAAATTCAGGTAAATGTTACCAGCATCATTGTGAGCTACTATTAACTGGGTGCCTACTACGTACTGGGTATTGTTTTACAACTGTGCACAGATATATTAATTGGAAAAAAATTAGTACTCTTACCAGAGAAGAGTAATGTTCAATCATTCACATGGTCATGCCTTTATTTGTCCCACAGATATTTCCTGAGTTTCCATTAGTTGTAGGTTGGTACAATGTGATACAGACCAATGACAAAACAAGCCTAGTTCTCTTCTGTAAGACACAGGTTCTCAACCTTAGCACTTCCGACTTTTTGGCACATGAATCTTTGGTTAGATAATTCTTGCTTTTGGGGGGCTGTTTGATGATTTTTGGGGAGTTTCTGTTTTTGAGACAAGGTCTCGCCATATCAGGCTGGCCTTGGACTCACTATGTAGCTCAGGCTGGCCTCAAACTCTCAGCAATCCTCCTGTCTCAAACTCCAGAGTGCTGGGATTATAGGCATGTGCCACCATGCCCAGTTGTATTTGGTGAATTATAGGTTGTTTTGCAACATCCTTAGTCTCTACTCACATAAATATCAGTAGCATCCCATGGTGATGGCCAAAAATGTCTCCAGACCTTGCCATTCCCCTGGGGGTGCAGTGAGGATGATACTGCACCCCCGGGGGAGTATCTTGGTTGAGACTCGCTGCCTTAAATTAAGAGATGAGAAAAGTGAATCTCTGAGCAGTAAAATCCAAAGCTGTGCCCTGGAAAGGGAGTCCTGTGCAGCTGAGGCCACAGCTGATCTCTGAAGCCGATATGCCTTTGTGTGTGCATGCTGAGACCTAGCAGGAGGGGCAGTTCCTGGGCCAGCAGCAGGGGAACCCCATCTCACTGACTATCAGTGCGTGTCCACCCTTAAATCATAACTTCGGGTGCTTTGATTTTTTTCTATCTGCCAAATCACATCAGTCACAAACATTTAATTGTTGAAAGTTAGAGGAAACTCTAGTTAAGCCAAGTGCTGAACCCAGATATCCTTGCATACTGCTACAAATACGAGTCAGTTCTCCATTGAGCTGCTGGATTACCTCTGGAGCACAGCTTGTGTTTTAACTCCCTACGCACTGAGTCATGGGGGTACACAGAAAGTCTTAGAGGAAACAGAATTGGGATTATTGTACTGTATTCCCCAAACATCTTGGATTTCTTAACCTTCAAAGCTGTGTTTCAATTCTAGGAGTAGCCTAACCTTTGCAAAAGTTACTCGGCAAATATATGCAAGATAAAGAATTCCCTGGGAGAATGTCTGCCAGGCCGTGAAGACTACATTCATATCTAATTTATAATCACCCTGAAAAAAGGGGTTCCTCTTTCAAGCTCACATTACCCCCGTCTGACACTGTTTAAGAGTGATAGTTGCAATTTACGTGAATAATCATCACAATCAGCTGCACTGCAGAACAAACCCGGAATGGACACGGTCTTCAGAGGCAGAAACTGCCGAGTCACACAAGCAACTCTTGCTCCCCAGTGGTGCTGAGGCCACTGGCTGCTACCCATGGGGCAGAACAAAAAACAAGTACCCTAGCAGAGGAATCCTAAATTCTGGTCCTTACATTGCCATTAACTTGTTGTGTGACCTGGAACAAGACTTTGCCCTTCAGTGGACCTCAGTTTCTTAATTCGTAAAGTTAGATCACTGGACTATGAGGCCAAAGGGTTCCTCTTGTTTTAAGGGCCGATGATTTTCCAGCAGAGTTTCCATTTTTGTGGTAGTTGTGTCCTTCAAATTCCTTAGGTTAAGAGACTATGGAGGTGATGATGATGATGAAATTAACAGTGTTGTCTCACAGCAAACACCCCTTGAATTAATGAATCAACAAATGAGTGTGATTTTCCTGCACCTGAAGCACTGAGGTACCTCCAACCATCTTATTTGACCCAAACCCAGGGATACCTTACTCTGGGGCATAAGCAGTTTACAAGTTTATGAAAACCATGCTGTGTACCAGGGGTCAGCAAGGTAGCAGAGGACAGAAGAGCAAATACTTCAGGCTTTGTGGGTCTTATGGTCTCTGTCACAGCCACTCACTTCTTGCAATTGTGGCACAAAAGCAGCCACAGACAATGAGTAAATGAATGGGTGTGACTTAATCCGATAAAATAAAACTAGGTGGCAGGCTAGATCTGGCTGTGGCCCCTGGTAAGGCTTGACACATGTCTGCTCCACAGTGACCAGCCCCCAGTGCACAGACACTTCCTAACAGATCTGCAGTAAGAACAGCCCCATCGCTCCCTCAGCACATCTTCCTGTCCTTGGATCCTACAGAGGAGTCCTCCTGAAGTCTTCCCATTTGCAGCTGAGAAGCAGAGTTCCAAGATTATTGGCACCAAAAGCCACACTGTCTCCCTGCATTAGGCTGGGGCCTCAAGAGCAGGGAAGTCAGAAGGAAGGGATGGTTGGGAATGGAGCACCCATGCACAGGAACTTGGCTCCTCTTCACTGGAAAATCAAATCCGAGTATTAAGACGTTATGAAGCCCAATGATTGCAGGCAGCAGTTGAGGTGGGGGTGGGCTTTTCTCCCACCAGAACACCTTTCCGGCTCACACATGAGTACAATTTGAATTCTAACAGAACTACGAAGGAATAGTTTAATCGTGAGGTCATCACACGGGCTCCAGAGCCCAACTGACCTTTTGAAGTCTGCTCAGGGAACCTCATTATGTTGCATTTCTAAGTCGATCCTCTCTCTGATTTTTTCCAAGACTCTTTGCTCCCGCATTCCTTTGATGGTTAGATTTTTGCCTCCATAGGGAGGCACAGGCCGAGGGGAGGGGGAGCCCTGGGGGAACCAGAAGGAAAGACTTGTTTATTAAGTATGTAATCCACTCTGGGGGCTGTGGCCTGCTACTCCTTGGGCTGGACTTGCTGGCTAGGATGTCTTCAAGGGTTGTAATTCTCTAGAAGACAAGATTCCCATCGGTTACCAATATGATTTGAAATGAATTGGCACAACCTTTGAGTCACAAGCGGGAACCCTCACCGAAGCAAGCACAAATTTCCCATCTTGTAAAGCAATAACTGGGAATCACTTGCAGAGAAGAGAAGCCAATCCCTCCCCACAGCAAGCCACCCTTCCCTTGCTCTCTGAACATGAATGTGTTTGCTCAGTCCGCTGTCTGCCCTTGATGTGCATGTGCGTCCTTGGTGACATTTTTCCTATTAATGAATTTTGACTTCCTGTTAGCAGAATGCCAGAGCACAGAGAGGTCCCCAGAGATTCTTGGTTCCCTTAAAAAAGATGATCAAGGGTGACCTGGTGTTTAACTACATGCAGAAATCAGAGATGCTCATGATCCCATCAGGAAAGGAGGTAATTCCCCTCAATTCCAACCTGATGATGGGAAAGCTAGCTCAGCCAGTCCGAGAATTCCAGCTCAGCGATGGATATGGGTTCCCCGGCCTTGTTGCCTTTCCCAAACGCTGTGCCTTCCCCTGGGCTACCATTGGCAATGATAGGACACAATTCTCTCTTTCCAGCTTCAGCATATTGAAGAGTTTCAAGGTAAAGAGCAAACCTATGAGGAGGGTTGTTCTCTTGTTTGAAGGAAAGGCTTGGAAATTCCAGGGACATTAATTATGACTATAAAAGGACTGGGCAAATAAAATACAGACAAGTATTTTAGACACTGATAGTCCAGATCCAGGGCCACTTCCTGCCAAGATTCAAGGGTTGCACAAGATCTTTTGCTTGAGCCACATCATTCCTTCCATGGGACTTCCAGATCTCCTTTGTGGCTCCAAGATAATGAGGGACATTTCAAAGTAACTGACTAGCAGTATCACCCACAAGAATGGGGAAAACACAGAGCTGACTTTTGGTCATGTCTGGACCAGCAACCTTGTCCCTGTGTTCACATGAGTGGCCTAGTTTAACTTGTTCAACTTTTTAATGCCTTTATCAGGGCCTGTCCAGCTTCACAGGACCCTCTCTGTATCTGGTGACCAATAAAATATGATTATTTTCCTCTTAACATTACCAATATCACCAGTAACAAGAGTTCCTATTATGTCCTAATTATAGGCTAGTCCTGGGGCACAAAACCCAGTACAGCCTATCTGTGCCCTCAAATAAATAAACAAGCAAACTAATAGCATTATCTAATAGCATCTCAAGTGTATAACACAATGACAATATTAATTAAGCACAAGTCAGACACGCAGTGTCGTTACTAAGGCTGTTTAAATGTATTTAACTCACTCCATTTTCCCCAAGTCCCTTGTAAGAACATACTGTGTCCTTTTCATTCTCAATTGAGAGGCACAAACACTGAGGAGCCAGCAGGTCCTGACAAGTGTTCAAGGACACACAGGTGTTACGTGACGGGGCCAGGATCAAATCCAGCCTATGAGCAGGGCCCTCGAAAGCTGCATGACCATCTCAAGGATATAAATGTGGTACTGCTCCTACCTCACTTGGGCCGTGTTCTCAGCGAGCCATTTCGTTTTTACATTTATTTCAAAACATAACGAACTTGTAGGAGCTTGACTCAAAGGTACATGCTGGGATTACAGCAGCAGTGGAGAAAGTCAGGGTCCCGGTTGTCACAAGGCTTACAATGGAGCAGCAAAGAGCACCTCCAGTTGTCTAAAACCCTCCTTCACTGGGAGGACCTCTGGCCCACAGAGTCCTAGGACATGAGTCAGAAAATGTCCTTCCAGCCCCCAGGATTGGTTACCATTCAAGGACAGTCAGTGCTGGAAGGACCTCAGGACAAAGCCTCATTTAATCAAAGTGAAGCTTACCTAATGGCGGGGGCGTTCCCTGGTTGGCCAATCACGTGTCCCATAGGGACACAGGGAGGTCTGGCGGGGGTGTCCCAGATAGGACTAGCCAGGCTGTGGCAGGAGCCTGTGGCAACCACAGGCGCGCTCCAAGAGGAGCTCGTGGTATTGGGTGATCCTGGAGCCTGGGCAGAAATGGAACGTGACAGGATTCTAACCAGTGCTCGAGACTCGTCAAAGGCTCCCTCATCTCTTTTCCCTATCTTAAAAGATGACAATATTCCAATTAATTATCTCGGGGGCCACCATTTGTTGAGCGCGATCTCGTGATGTGTATTTTGGCATTCAATCCTCATGCCACTCTGTGCATTAAGGAACCACCTTCCCGTCCCAATCCTGAACCTACTACTCCCTGTGTATCTGCTAGCACAGACAAGAGAAGGCAAAGGAAACAGAGAGTAAAGAGTTGCAAAGAAACAAAGAGAAGTTAGTGGGGCAGGTGTACTGGACAAGAGAGTAGAGGCAGTTTCTACCTGGGGGCCTCTGTGCAGAGAGAAAGCAGGATGGAGCCAACAACATTAGATGATGTGTATTCCTTTTCTGGGGAAGAAGGCTGAGCTGAGTCTTGGACTCTCTCCTGGCTTGCTCCTCTCACATAACCACACTTCACCCAGGGCACCGCTGAATTTATTCCGTTCTGTATTTTAGAGTCCCTTATAAGATTTTCTTTGAATTTAAGGCTCCATATCATTTTAAGTATGAGAGACAGCAAGGCCTAAAGAAGGGCAGGTCACCCAGCAAGCCATGGCGGCAAGGCAAGCCAGCTGAGAATGTGGTATCTACAGCCAGATGTGTGTGGTTTGAATCCCAGCTTTGCCACTTACTAGATAATTGCACAAGACAAGTAACAGCCTTTCTTAAACCCAGATTTCTCATCTGTGAAAGGGCAACAGCAATTCTACTCTGTGCGGATGAAGATTTAATGAGATTCTGTACTAAGGAGCTCAATGACACAAAGCAGCATCTCAATAAACAGTAGTTAGAATACGATTTCTGGTCTCATTCAAATTCTTAGTCTTCCTGTTGAAGTTAGGCTATACTCTGAAGGACCACCAGGCAATGACACAGGGCAGCCCAGTCATTTTGAAAACAGTAAGCAAACAGAACAGCGATACTCTCTGTGGCTTCTGGGAAAAAACAAAACAAAACAAAACAAAAAAACCTTAAACCAGTGGCCAGGGGAAGACACAATGGTGAAGAGGTGGGTCTCTCCAAATAATCTTGCACTGGACTGTAGCATCTGTAACAGTGGGGTCATGTGTTCACCATTCCCTTGTTCACGGCAGCCTCTTCCCCCAGGGCTTCTGCTTTGGCCACGACTCATCCTCCCGCACCCAGGACACAGTACGTCATGATGGGTGAGTTCAGCCTGTTCTTTCAGTGGCTGGAGCTTCATTTCCTAACAGGTTTCCTAATGGGGCTCATCCCCACCCCACCCTGATCTTGCCTGACTTGTTATTTGACCAGGCTCCTGTTCTGAGGGATGGCAGAAATATCCCCTAAAATACTGGACAGCGGGAAACTACCAAACTAAATGGGCACCATAAGCCAACCTGTTGGAATTTCTTCTGCATAACTCCTTCCAAATTCAGCTACAGCCCAGAGCACATAGCCGGGCTGTGCAGACCCAGTAATATCATTTTTGGGGAGGAAAGCCAGGGAAAGGGTGCGGGAGATAATAAAGGAGGCTGTGGAGTGTAAGAAGCACATCCCAGAAGCATCTGGGGCCTGAGCCCAAGGTGGCAGGTAACTGAGGGAAGGAGGAGGTGGAATCCACACAAGGCTCCAACGCGAGTGGGTCTGTCACACCCTCCTTGGCCTGGGCGATGGGGGAGACCACCCTTCCCACTCGCCCAGACCTTCTTCTGACCCTTGTTAAGACAAAACAGTACTTTTAAATCCCCACTTCCAAGCCATTGTCCCTAGTGTGACTAGCGTGAACTTCCAAAAACAAAAGTTAGTAGTCCCCTCCCTTTAGTAGTGTCCCACTATTTCTAAGAGAATGTCACAGCTCAGTCCTCTCTGTAGCATCTTCCAGCCTCCCAGCTGCTTGGCTCTCTGATGGAGCTGTCTCCCTTCCCCTTAGCGGGCAAACTCAAACGCGCCCTTCAGATAACATGATAGACAGCTCCTCCTCCAGGAAGCCCTCCCCCACTCCCTTTGCTTTGGGAATGGGAATTGAACCTAGAGCCTTCACACCAAGCTCTTTCTCAGTTCTTTCCTATTTTTTAAATTTACTTTGAGACAGCATTTGACTAAGTTGCCAAGTTACCCAGGCTGGGTTCAAACTCTCATTCCTCCTGGATCATCCTGCTTCAGCCTCCCAGAGTGCTTGCATTACAGGGTTGTGCCATCACACCCAGCTAAAGCTCTCCCCTCATTCCTGGCCTGAGTGCAAAGGCCTGTGCCCCAGACCCCAAGGCCCCAAGGCTCCAAGCTGGCACTTCCCTGATGCAGCTGCCTGAAATTCCCAGCTAGACTTGAGTCCAGGAAAGTGAGGGTCCCTGCTGCTCTGTCTACAGTCGTGCCCCAGCACAGGGCCTGAGCACAGTCTGTGCCCAGTAAGTACAAGCTGAGTCACCGAGGTGGCTTGAAGCGGAGCTTAGAATAAGGTCCTATAGAATCTGTCAGTCTCTGTCAAAGGAGCTGAAGTCACAATTGAGAGACTGTGAACTATAACAAATGAAATTTTAATTTAAAGAGTTTGGTGCTAATGACTCTGAACTGCCTGCCATTCTGGGACCACACTAAACACAAGGGTGTGGGAAACAGCTGGAGGGGGAGCACCCGCCCTTCTGTTCAGTATCCCGGGACCCCCTGGAAGGGATTGCCAACCCTAGAGGGCTCTCAGTGTGCAGAGGTGTGTGGATGCCCTCCCAGCCCCCTCTGCCCAACACCCTACACCCTGCCCTCCAGGAAAGGACTGTGAAACCTGGAGCTTTGCCTTGAAATTAGAAGCATCTAAACCTGCAGCTTAAGAACTTTTGCCACATATAATTATTGACTTGAGACATCATTCACCTTCAAAAATTCTACACTGACAGAGGGCAAAAGAAAAGCTTCTAGAATATCAAAAGGTAAAGGGTCCAGATTAAAAAGGGGGATGCAAGGGGGGCTTTTCCCAAGTCACAGCCTTTAATTGACTCCAGCCTCTGCCCGGCACCTTGGCCTCCTTTGTCAGTGTGCTGGGAGGCAGTCAGACTGGGCTCCACCGACAGCGTAACTCACGGCAGACCTGGGCGGCTGGCTGGCCACATTTCCCTGAGAGATACCCCCAAACTGCCACTCTGGGTACCATAAGCAATCAGTGTCTACAGATGACAAGGCTGCTGAAAGAACAATCTTGGAGGCAGGAAGGGTTTAGAGCATAGAGGTGGAGGGCGACGGGTCCTCCCTGAAGTGACCAACTCTAGAAAGCCTCTGGGGGTATTGAAGGGGCAGATGCCAGGCCTGAGACCAGATGAAGTCCAGGCTGGTAGGCATTTTTCATTCCAAGTTTTGCAGCTGCATAAATTTTATTGTTAGCTCATTTCTTTGGGCTCTGGGTTATCAATCTGTGAAGAGGTCGGAGAAACTACGTCTCTGCCCCCCATCCCTATATTAGAGCAAAGCGCCCTTTTAAATAAAGACAACCCTTTTCTTACAAAAGCTGCAGAAATTAAGGCAACTTAGTATCTCTGTTCCAGATATAAAGAAGTCACTGGCTGCCTTGGAAAGAGACTAAAAAGACAAACCAGCGTAATTCCTGCAAAAAGCCTTAGAAACCAAAGTCCTGCTTTTTCTGCATGGAGGATTCAGGCCACGGGGACGCATGTTTGAACAACTTTTTATTTTTTACTGAACTTCATTAGCATTTTGCTTTTCTGCAAAGAAGTCCACAAACAGACCGAAGGGCTTTGAACCACAAACGGGGGCTGTGCTTCTTACTCCAAGAGAACGCTGCCCCCTCCCCCAGCCTCAAGGAGTTCCACCGCTCTCAGTTGCTCTCCCTAGTAGGCATGCGGGAGGAGGTGGAGAGGACATACCCTGTATGATCAGCATGTCAAATCCTTTAAGGTCATTTAAGATAAAAACTGGTGTCAAAAGGAATGTCAAGCAGAGAAACCTAAATAATTAAAATCTGTTTAGTGGCCTTTAGACTATCATCTCTTCCTCCTTGGGTTTTTGTCCCTAGCTTTTGCTTTCTCTGAATTCCCCACCAACCCATGAGACTTTGCTGGGCAAAACCCACTCTCCTCTGGTTGCTGGGCTGTGCTTATTAAATGTGGATGAATGTCAATGTCACCTAGCTCATTAATAATTGATTTCCAGCCCTGTCTCTATTTGCAGAGCAGAAGCCACTTACAGAGTCTATTATTCCAACTCTGTGTGTGGGTCATGGGGCCAAAGAGGTTCCACCAGGGGTAACCTTTGTTGACAGCAATCACCATGACAACTCCACACATCTCCCGCCTCCTCTCAGATGCCTGGAAGGTGCCGGAGTCCTGCACCACTGCACTGGGGTCTGGGTTGGAGTTTGCTGAGCTAAATAGTTATGTGAGCAAAGCTGCTGGCAAAATGGGATTTTTCCGTTTTAATTTTTGGTCTTTGTTGAACAGCATCGTTTTCCTTAACGAACACTTTTGGAGACCATCTTGGAAAAGAGTGTTTTCAAATTCAAAAAATAAAACCTGCTTTTTCTTTCTGCCTCTTCAGGCAAAAAATAAAGACAAGGTAAATCCGTCTCTAGCTGCTTTTAGGTCACTTTAAGTCAGTGAAACCTATATAATCCCAGAATCACTGACTGTTTCTTTTCCCCAACCAAAGGCTGCAAGCTTAGACGAGAGGAATTACTGTTTTGCTTTTAACCACCTATTAATATTTTGTCCTACCAGCCATGCTTCCTCTACCCTCTACCCCTTCTTTGAAGATCCCCCACCCCATGCTAAATTAATGTTTAACAATTAAATGAAGCCAACAGAGAGTTTTGAAGGATCCATACAATTACTGATTGGGTGGGCACACAGAGCCTTTAATTTAAGTGGGAAATGTTTCCCAAATTATGGCCTGAGACCTCACAGCTAATTACATAATTTTCTGCATCTGAAAAAACATAAGCTGAGAAAATGCAAACAGAATCACACTGATAATGAGAGAGAAAAACCTGGAAGTGGGTCCATCCATTATTTCAGAAAATAGAGCTACTAACACATACAAAAGAAGCATAATGCTAGAGTGCATAAAAGAGGGTATGAAAGAAGCACAGTGCCAGCACTAAAGGAAACAAAACAAAACAAAACAAAACCAAAACCACATGGTTTGTGAGATTATCTGCACCGTGTTTGTCAAGTTGAGGCAGGGCGCTTGATTAAACAAGATTACTGCAGCCAAGTAGGTTTGAGAAATAGTGTATATTTCATCCATGCTTGGAGATTTTCTACGCTAGTTTCATACAGAAGGCTCGGCTAAGTCCTGCAATGAAACAATGTATTTGTTTTGTTCAGAATTGACCAAATGGATGTGGTTTTAGAGTTTCAAAAAAGAACAATACAGATTTAATACATCTGTGGGTAATCTTTTCTCGGTAAACTTTTTAGGGTATTGTGAACATGTATTTCTCAGAATATATTTTGGGAAATGGTGATAAAGTCCTATGCCTTACAAACAAAGATGTGGAAGCCCAGAGAGAGAAAAAGATTTGTTCAAGGTTCCAAGGGCATCTTTGAGCAGCAATTGGGGGTAACTGCAAGTCTAGGCTAGTAATCTGTGGGCTAGGCCTCATGTATGCCCTACTGAGGCCTTATCTTCAAGCACACATGTTTTCTACCTGAGAGGTAAGACAGAGACTGAGTCCCACGGTCAGGATAGAACATTGTGCATTTCTGCGATGTCTTCAAAAGACTGTGCTTTTCACGTGAGAAGATAACTCACTCGGTGAATTGAGGTGCCAGTTCATCAGAGCAGGTGCACACTGGGCATTTGTGTGAATCCTGTCACACCTCATCCTTGTATTCTGGCCAGTAGCTGGGTGCAAAGAGAATATTCCAGACTGAGAGCTAGGAGACTAGGCTAGTATCACCGAAAGGTTGAAATATGGAGTCTGGAGTGGGTGGGAGGTAGAGGTAAGCATCTATACTCATCAGAAGGAGAAACCCTAAGAGTTAACACAAATTCAGCCACTGACTTACTGTTGGAGCTCAGGACTTGCCTTTTTTCTCAGGGGCCTCAGCTTCCACATCTGTAAAATGAGGGAGGTGAACTGGAGTTTCTTGAAGGCCCCTCCCAGCTTTGGCAGTCTTTATCCTGCTCTCCTGGGAATGACACTCAAAGCTGCTTTCAAACAATGATGGTACCATGAATAGCTGCTTTTAAAGTCAAAATCCTCTTCTCTGGGAAAGAAATGCCTTTGTTCCTTTAAAGAGCAAGGTCGGTTGGGACTGGGCCCCTATAGACCAAATGCTTATGCAAAGCTTATGCCATTTCTTGGAGGCAGCTAGGAGAGTCCTAGAAGGGGTAGCTGATCTGTACTCTCCAGGGAGTGTCAGACCCTCAGAGAACAGCTTCCCTTGTTACTTTGGCTTCCACTCCCAAAGAAGAAAACAAGAGGTGCAGATGTGCAGGAAACAACAAATACACATATATACATTTGCATGGGCACACACATAAAGGCACACACACACAAGTTTTCTTTGGAAGGGAATTTTAGAACCAAAAGAGTTTGGTCCAAGGTTTGAGTTCAGTTCAGGTCTTCCTCCTGAACAAGAGTCCCCATTTCTGAAATACTATCTGAGAGAAAACAATTTCATTCAGGACATCAAGCCATGAAGTCATCAAGTTTTCAAAAACATCAACCTCCCAGACCACCATCTGTTATGCAAGTGACATGTAATATACAAGGTTGCTGATATTTTTTGGCCAGAATTTCAAATTCCATGCTTTAAAAATTAAGATGGCAAACGACTTATTTTTACAAAGACCCCGGGCCAGCCAAAAACAGTCCAGCTCCCCTTAGGTCCCAGCAAAACCACAGCTTTGATGTGAGGCCTTGAATTGTCAAGTTGCACCACTGGCACTTGCTAGGGCTTGGACCCTGTATCATGCACGACAAGAGTCTGCGGTGGGGATCCATGAGGAAAAGTCACTGATTTTCCATTGTAAATAAAAGCTAGAAACGGTCCTTCCCATTCTTGGCTGTTATCTGGATTGTGCATCTGATTATCTCTGCAAATAAAGTTCATGGGACAGTTTAACGACTTATCAAGAGCAGCTTTCACAATCTTTATGTTGCCTTCTCCAACATAAAAACTGGCCATTCCTCAGCACATACCATCTGCAAAATCCAAAAACTGTGAGGCTAAGTCTCTATACAAAATTGCTTGTCTAAAAAGCCAGACATAGACTGTCCTTAGATTTCAGATAGTAATCCAAGCAGGAATGTCTGTGCCCTGGTTAGTTTCACAAATGTTGAAAATAGATAAGTTAACGTGTGCTGTGCCAAGTCAGTGTTGCTTGAATCAATTCGGCACAAAACGTTACTAATTCAAGTGATTAGATTTGAAAGAGTCTTCTGGAGTTTTGCAAATTTAGCCAAACTACCCTTTATTGAACACCTGCTGTCTTTGAGGCTCTGTGAAAATCAATGACAACTCTCATTTTTAATCTTCGAAGTAATCCTGTCTAGAAGATATTTTAAAACCCATTTTAGAGTTGGGCAAATCAAGGCTTAGAAGATGTAAGAATTTAATCCAAGACCACAAGGCTTGTATACGACGAAGCCAAGATTCGAATCCAAATCTGCAAGGCTTGGCTTCTCAGTTCACGTTCTTTTCAGTACAGCTATAACAGAGGTCACTGCTGCGCCTGCCACTTTAATTCAAGATTCTCAGGTCACTGAGGACTACACCAAAAAGACAACATGGCCCAAGATAGCAAGTGCATGGAAGGTTCTGACTGGGCAGGCTGGACCTGCTACCTGGAAAGCAGCACTCACTGAGGAAGGACAGATGCCAGGCACCGGCACAGTCAACCTGGGGCTGTAGAGGAGTGTCTTCCGCACCATGTGCTTCTTGTTTCTAACTAGAGACCTCCTTTCCTGGAAAAGGGGAGAGCCCTGAGTATCCCTCAAATGAATCTCCTCTTTGCCCCATTCTCATTGCTAGCTGCTCCGGGTTACCTTTTTGATCCATTTCAAGGCAATGCACAAACCTGCCTAAAAGCAGACCAGATATCTGTGCCTGGCACCAAAAGGGATGTTCAAAAACTCCTCCCCTACACCTTCTAATGGATTTCAGTGGAGCCAATATTATCTGGTCTCTGCTTCCTACTTCCACCCAGAATGGTATCTGGGCTTCCTACTCGGTCATACATAGTCATGCTTGGATTCCACCCTTGAGGAAAGGGGGTCCCCTACAGGGGTCTCTCCTCCGCTTTGCCCAGTGGAATGGTTTTCTAGGTCCCATGTCTACCCAAAGCGCCTAGATCCTTAGTATTCCTCTGCAAATCCAAGAGTCCCCCTTCTCTTGGCCTGCTGTCCTGCCTGCCTGTATCCACAGAGTTTAATCTGTCCCTGAACTGCACCAGACCTTGTCTCTCAGGGGAGTGCAGGAGCAAGACTGAAGCAACAACGGGGGCTGTGGAGGAGTCGTCTGGGAGGGGAGTAGCAGCAAAGGCCGTCCACGCGTAAGCAGTCAAATATCTGAACTCGGAGGGAGAGCCGCAAGGAGACAGTTTATATCAGCCAGTGATATCGAGGGCCAGAGCTTAGACTAATAGGAAGAAATAAAAAATGGGAATGTTTCGGCTGGACATCAAGAAAAACATCCTGATGAAAAGAAAAGGCTCCCATGTGGGGGATGTTCTCATAAAGATGAGTGAGTGGCCAGGTCACTGCTGCGCTCTCCCCAGTTCGGCTCCAGCACGGTTACAAACGGGGCCTGGCTGTCTTGGGCGGGCTGGAGGCTGGCCCAGCTCCAGGTTCCCTTCCTTTGGAGCGGACCATGGAGGTGGGTCATGTAGATGATGCAGTGAGTGCTCAACTTTACGCCCTATGCCTCTCGTGGTTGTGAAAATCCAGGGTGTACTTAAGCTAAATCAAGAAAATGGAATTTAGGGAAGGACTGAGCCAATCTGCAGGTGGAGAACTGTCAGGAACTGGGACAGTACGAACACCTCGCCCTGCTTATGTTGGCCCTACTCGCCCCTGCTTTCTCTCTGTGGACCCTCTTCTGGTTCCTCATGCACTCTGATTATCCCTCATCTCAGCTTGCCTGGCTTAGCTGCCCTGGCCAGTCTAACCCTCTCTTGCAGCTGTGCCTCTCACATCTCTATATTTCATGATTCAGATTCCCAGGAATAAGAGCCTGGCTAGGCCATGCTACCCATCAACCGAGGCTGTTTCACAAGCCGCCATTCAGGTGATGACGCTCGCTGCCTCTTGTTCAGGTGCCCAGCCCTTCTCAATGGCCATGGCAGGGCAGGGCATCATGGGACCAATATGGCTGCCCAGGCAGTAGCAGCAAGGATGAAAGATCTCTTCAGAAAGTGACATAGATCTCAGATATCACCAGGCATGGCTGGGATTCTCCCATTCCTCTGTTTGAAGAACATGACTCTCAGTCCCTCAAGCTTCAGATCTCAGTCTCCCCATGACAGGTGCGCTCCCTCCCGAGCCCCAAGATCTTCCTGCTTGCTCTGGGGAGACTGGACAAAGGCCATTCTGCCTGTCATGCATGCAGCTCAGTTACTGGCTACTGGGTTTATTAGGTCTCGAGCAACAGCTTTTTATTAATGACTGATCCCCTCCCTATCCCAATCACAATCCGGGCCCTTTTCATTTGTTGAATTACACCTTCATTTCTATCACCAGTTGCCATTTCTCTCTCTCTCTCTCTTTTTTCTTTCCCATGTGAACACTTTCTCCAAAGGATTTTTCTTCTCCCATGGAATCAGTCACTGGATCCTGCTGCTTTTACCTTTTGAATAACAAGCCTCCACCTAGTCTCTACCCTCACTGCCACAATGGCCCCAGCTCTGCTGGATTCCTGCTGTGGTTTCCTGACAGGATTCTCTGCACCACTACATTTATAAAGGCAAGAAGAGAGCTCCTTCTAGGAGGTAGATCTGGTTATACGACTTGGAGAGAATGGGAGGATAGAGTGGCTGGAAGGAGGGAGGAAACATTGATATCCTACAGTGTTTCTAGAGAGCTGCAGAAGGCTTGGGTTGTGGTACATGGAGTCAAGTGGAACTGTGTGGGGCGGTGAATGGATCACAGAAGTGCATCAGGCCTCAAGACTGGGGAGGAGTTGCGCATCCGAGCACGTGAGAAGCCATCATTACATTCCCAGGTAACTGTGTTCCCCTTGGTAACGCTCCCCCAGGAGCACTGAAATCAGCTAATTTCTGCCCTCCAGGAAAGAGTTTCTACATGTGCCACATGGAGCAGAAACAGTACAAAGAACAAATGAGGCAAAAGAGTCAAAACAGTCAGAGGCTGGCAAGCTGCACTCAGGCCTTCTGTGAGCCACTGAGCTGGGTCCTCCTGCCAGGTTGGTACAGAGCACAGCCCAGAGTTCTGCCCTGTGGTTTAGAGCATGGATCGGGGGAGCCCCTGCAATTTCTCAGAGGCCAAGAGGCAGGAGAATTAAACCTTACTTAGGAACCATGAGTCCCATATCAATTTTGCTGCCTTCCTTAGGGTCCCTAAATACATACAGGAGAATCAGTATTTATGTGAGAAGCGAGCATATGGATGGAAGGTAGGGCAGAAAGCGAGGATCCAGTGAACAGAAACATCATCACTACCCGTGCAGGCCAGGGGTGGGATGGGGAAAGCTTTTGGGTTGGGCAGGGTGGTCTAGACATCTGCTCCATTGTTAATACAATGGAAAAAAGAATCATGGCAGCAGCAGCTACTCAGGAGCTCAGCACTGCACATGGCACTTCACAGTGTGTCCAGAAGAGCTGGCCTCACTTTGTTTCTCATTAGAACAGGCTTGCTCCCACCTAGGGCCTTGCATCCTCTCCTCTCCTCCAGCATCTTCCCTTGCCATAGTTGGTCTTTTCCTTCCCCAGGAGACCCTCTCCAATTGCCCTATAACCCTGCCCCTGACCCCCACCCCTACTGGGCTTCATTTTTTCCCAAGGCACTCACATCATTCTCTGATACACAGTGCCACTTTCCTATCACCACATTTATTGTATCTCACCCTCACTGGAACCCAGGGCCTATGAAGGCAGGGATTTTCCTCTGTTTTGTCCACTGCTATATCTCTAAGACCAAGCACAGTGCTTGGCCCATAGAAGCTGTTCAATAAACCTTTGTTAAATGAATCTCACTTAACCACCATGACACAAATCGAAACTGTGTTGTGGCTCTTTCTGTTTCCAAAGGAGAAAACTAAGGGAGCACAGACAGGCGGTAAGGCACGAGGAAGGAAGATGTGCCTGTTGTCCCTGCTCCCAGCCCAGCCACCTCCAACTGATGTGGAAAATGGGGAGTTTGGACTCAGTGGTTATTTGATTTATTTCCAAGACTCTCTCTCCTGAGATCTGGAACTCAGTTCAAGTCCATAACTATTTCCTCATAGGAGGTGGAGTCACAGGTGTTTTGGGGCACTTTCCCGGGAAAAGAGTTTGAGTTCTGTTTCTTCCCACTCAGCCCTGGGACCTTGGGACGCTTCTCATCATCTCGGAGCCTCCCTATTTCCTTGTTGGCTGCAGTGTGAGAGGAGCAGTAGTGCATCTCTATGGGGTGTTAGCGAGACAGCGGGGGATCCCTGTACCCAGCGACCACAGCTGCTGCGACAGCACTCATTCCGCTGGTGCCAAGGACCATTCCCGATTCCCCCGTGGCTTTTGCCCATCCACTGCCATGGCATCTCCTGGGTGGGGAAGTGCTCCTGGGTCCTTTCATCTACATCAGCCAGGTTCCAAAGACTCAGCCTCCGAGAGGTGGGGCTGGGCCCAGCGGGCCATGTTTGCAGCCCGGCAAATGTTCCTGGAGCCTTGTTTTTTGTTCTGTTGCTGGGCCATTTGTTTTTATAGCTTATCGTTTCTGCAGGGGGGCTTTGAAAGGCTGCCATTGCTCCAGTGGATGTTTCCGGTTCACCTCCATCAAGCCACATTTAATGAAAACCAGTTTAAGGTCTTCTTTCTCATAAAAAGTCTCCCTGTTGCTCCTTCAGCTCCTCTTTAGGAATAATGAAGATGAACATCCCTCCATGGGGGCAGCATACAGGAGAGCTCTGCTTGGCCCTGGGAAGTGTCAAGAGACCAGCAGAAGAAAAAAGCAAGCACAGCCTCTACTGGAAAGGAGGGGCAGTGGAGGAGGCTCAGGACTGGGGCCAGCCCCTCAACAAACGTCAGATTCAGAGAAGTGAAGCACTGGACCTAAGGTCACACAGCAGAGGCAGCTGACCAGCGTAAGGTGGGAAGAGAAGCCATTTGCTTGTTTCCGTGTAGAGCTGCCTCTGCCGTGGAGGATCCAGTGAAGCACAGCCAGGGACCTTCCCCAAGCTGCCAGGCCAGGGTGTGAGCTGCCTATGAGCACTGCATTGGGCTGCAGGAGGGGGCTAGGAGCAGCTGGGGGCCAGTTCACAGACAGCAGGAGGTCTCTGGGCACAAAACACCAGGCCTGTGCACACATATGCTGGAAGGCAGCACACCTGGAGTGCACACCCACAGCCCCATGCTTGCAGCTATGTGAGCACCTATGGTGAGACAGGGTCCTCCCCAGTCAGGCACTTGGGAAATGTCCTGTACATCATAGTTGCCTGAAGATGACCTAATGTTGAACACAGATTTTCTTCTCTTTTCTGATTATATTTGTGATAATAAACCATCTGAGAATTACTCTCCATTAATTTGTTAATTGCTGCAAAATAATGTAGTAGACTGATTTAGGTTCTTTGCAATTGAGCCAGGGATTTTTCTAAATATGCTTACACAGTCACCACTGATTTGTCTATCCCTTCCTTCATCTGCCACACTTGGTGTCACTTAGGCCCTTTTCTTTTGGGCTGGAAAAAAAAAAACCCACAGAAAAGAAATGTCCATGCAGATGCCTTTGTGGTGAATATGACTTTTGTGTTTCAGTGGGGAGGTGGCTCGGGGCCTGGCTGGGAGTGGACAAGAAGTAAGTTGGAGAATGGGACTGAGCTGGGCAAGAAGCCATCTAAAATCTCTCTCCACTCCAGTTCTGGCATTTGAAAACTCTGTATCTTTTGATAGATCACTTGACCTATCTGGAACTCAGTTTTCCCAAACAAGGTGGTGGGTTTAGATTCCAGGTTCCAAATTTGCACTGTTTACTTGGCTACCAGATGGGCAACAGTTTCATTACAGGAAAGGAAGGGACAGTGACAAATTGGGAGAGCTCTTGCAGTGACAAAAGGGACACTTCTTCTCTGGCCAATGTTCGTTTCCAGAAATGAAGATCTTCAGTGGCAAGATTCACCATTTCTCAAGAGAAATAAGTTTGTGAAATGGCCTGTAAGTTTGTGCAATTTTGGATAAATTTTAATAAAAATCTATTTAAAAAGGAGAAATAAAAAGCTGGATTTTTATGTGAACTACCAGATTCTTAAATCTTGGCAACAAAATCAGGTGTAGAAGACGCTGCAAGAGGGTCAAACAAAATGCATTTCTTGATCTCTAAGGTAATACCAGTTTTAAAACCACACAATCCATACTTATTTCTAGAGTATGTATTAAACAGAGAGCTGTAGCTGGCTGTAAAGAAAAAAGCTGGAGTTCTGATTCACCACTTACTCATAGAGCCTTTCACCTCCAGCGTCCAATCTATGGAAAGGGGACTTGTTGCCTGTCCGATGGTTCCACCAGAGTGGGCTGGGGATGAAATGAGGTCCATTTTGCAAAAAGACTCCACGAAGGGTAGAGTACCATGCCCTGGTTATTCTCATTATCTAAAAATTCTTGTCTTCACCACTGGGGACCCTGAGGCCTAGACCTGGAACTAAGCAGCCGTCTCTGAGGCAGCTCTCCCAAAGCAGAATGCCTCAGCCAATATGGAAACCAGATGCGGCGCACACATTGCCTTACTTCCCCCCCCCTTCCCTGTGCTTTTGTAAGTTTTCAAAGCCATTCCACATTTCCACATTCATGAGCTCTGATATCACTAAACACACAGCTGTCCTACAAGGCTGTTCGATCAGGTATTATTACATTCCAGATGGGGAAACTGAGGCTCAGAGAGAAGAACAACTGGGCCAAGACGTCAGAAGAAAGAAAGCGGCATGAGATGAAAGGCCTCTGGCCTAGCCTAGTCTGCCGCTAGCTGGCAGTCCTCCTGGGTGGCTGCCTTCTCGAGAAAAACACCTTTCCAAATACAGGCTTAATGTACAGGGCCCTGTCCTCAGCAAGCTTTGAGGTACCTGAAGCATTCTGGTCAATATTGTTTTTGTTGGCAGTAAAAATAATAGTAAAAGCCGCAGCTGCTTCTAGGTGCCATAACTCTCCCTGCCGCCCCCCGCCCCTTATATACATATATGGAGGGCAGAGGAGAGTGTGTTGATAGAAAACTTCTTTGTAGCCTCTCACTGCACATTGTAGCTTATGGTGTAGATCGCCCTCTTGGCCCAATCTGGTCTGGAATCCTCTACGAAATCCCCTGGCCTTGTGTGGTCTTTCTCCCTCAGACTTCTGTAGTACTTGCGCCCTTTCCTCCCTCTTCAGGTCTTTGTTACTATTCTCCTCAGTTCAAGTGCTGCTGCCTCTAGGTCACCCTCTCTGAAGCCCCCATTCTTGGTCATATTCATGTCTCGGAGGAATGATCTTCTTTATTTATTTGATTATTTTTGAGTGCTGAGGCTCAAACTCAGGGCTTTGTGCTTGCTAGGTAAGCGCTCTACCAAGGCTATACTTTCAGGGATCATTTCTATAGTTGGTAAGCGCTCTACCAATGAGCTAAATCCCCAACCTCCTGGAATGACCTCCTTCAGCTCAAGGACGGGGAGCTCATCTCTTTGCATTCATGGTCACTACTCCAGCACTAGGGGTGGTGTGCAGTAAGGATTTAAGTCAACGTAATAAATGCTAACTAGCCACTCTGACACGAGCCTCTCCAAAGCAGTGAGGCAGATACTGTGAATTGTCCCTGACTGCAGCTAGGGAGATCCACAGTCTGAGTCAGTGACTTGCCTAAGGTCACACAGCTAATAAGAAGAGATGAAGGCAGATTTGGGCACAAGTCTCCTTGATTTCCAAATTTTCATGCACACACAATTTAAGAAATTATATGATGAGCTTCTGTAACAGTAAGGGCCTATTCACATTATGGGGAGCAAAACTGCTTTACTCAAAGTTCACTGATTTAAATGTCAACCTAATATGAAACACACCTTCACAGAGCACATCCAGAATAACGTTTGACCATATATCTGGGCACTGTGGCCCATCAAAGTTAACATATAAAATAAACCATCACAGGACTGGGAATGTACCTCAGTGGTACAGTATTTGCCTAGCAAACAGAAGCCCCTAAGTTCAATCCCCAGCACCCACCCCTCAAAACAAACAAACAAACAAACAAAACCCATCACAACCTCTATATACTCATCACTCAGATTCAACCCATTATCTAGACTTCGCTGTAGCAAGTATCTGTGAGCATGTTTGCTTCAGCTAGCCCCCATTTTCTTTCCTTTTCTCTTCTTTTCTTTCCTGGTGGTGAAATGTTTTGAAACCTACCCCAGGCCCCATATCTTGATACCCCAACCTACTTTCTAAATGAAGCTTCAGAGAACAGCACTTGCCTAGAGAGCCCCAATTCTGCTAGAGCGCTGCCCTGCAAAACCAGCTTCTCACCTAGACAGAGGGCTTCCTGGCGCTCAGGGCCGGAAGGGCACTGCCTGCAAGCCAGGCCTGATTTGACAGACAATTTCCAGGGTCTCAGTGAGACATTTCCCCTATGCTCCAGCAAGACTGTACATTAACTTGACCTTGGGCAGGCTGGGGGTGGGGGCAAGCAGCAAATCAGTCTCTGTTCTTCCGTGGCCATGCACTGTTTTCATCTTCACAGTGCACTTGCTGGCTCCCCATCCATTTATTGCTTTCCCCTCCCTCTTTCTTTTCTTTTTCCTCCCCCTCATTCTTCTCTGGCCTTGAGGGGTCTGGACTCTCGCACACCAGAGAAAAGGGGTCTATTTAATCTACCATATTTAAAAGCTGCGTAAACAAGGTGAGTGAACCATGGAGAAAATGTACCTTATGTGAAAAAGTTCATTATATGACTTTGTTCTATTAAAACTGCTTGGTGTAACTAACCCCACCCAACAAATTAGGAGAATGGCTGTAGAGAAGGAGAGAGGAAGGAGAAAGGAGAAAGGTAGGGCCCTCTGATCATATCCCTCTTAGCATACAAATCCTACAATTCCACAATAACATTCATTTCATTTCTGCTGGCTTGAAACCTCTTGAATGAAGTTTTCCTCTAGGGAAGAGATATAGGACTCATTTTATGATGCTTTCTAATAATCTTCTCCTTTAAAAAAAAATCCACATTAAAAAATTAACCAAACGAGGTTAAAAACTGACTGAAATAATTATTTCTTGAGTGGCTGAATAGTTTGTAATCGTTCTTCTGGTTTAGTGTCATTTTGTTTGGCTTTTCTAACTTAATAATTTTATGCTGTTATTATTGTGAGGCTTCCAGATTTTTCTATTTTTCTTAAAATGATAAAAGTGACGAGTTATTAAAATGTGCTGGCACTGTGCTGAACACCCTACATTAATAATTTTGCTGAATCCTCACAAGACCTCAAGATGACATGAAGCCTTTGCAGGGTGAAGTAATTGGCCCCAGGTCAGTTAGGAAAAAGCAGCATTCAGACTCAAACTTCACAGCCCAACCTCTGCTTCAAAGCCTAATTTTCTAAGTGAAAAGAATTTTCTAAGTGAAAAGGACTGAGGACCATGATTATGTTAATAATCATAGAATTGTCTTTAGGAATATGGGTGCTCTGTAGGCTTTTCTTTAACTTTATTAAAATTTTCAAATTTTCTGTACTGAATTAGGGAATGGTGCTTTTGTAACTGCTTTATGGGGGAAATAATCCAATACCACCTGGGTTTATCTACCTCAACATCTTTTAAAAGGTGTAAATACACCTGGGAGGGCAGTATAAATCTTTGCATGGGTCCTTGCACACAACGAGGGAGCACACAGTGTTCTCCGACATGGGGGACCTGCGCTGTCTCACCATCCACGAAGACAGGGGAGCCCTTCCCGGGGCCTCCAAGGCCCCCGCTGTAAAATGAGGCTGACAAATTGAAATGGCTCCTAAGAGCCCTTCTGACCATAAACTTCTATGACCCTTCTAATTTTTATGAAAAAGCTTCTTTAAGGGGGTTGGGGATTTAGCTCAGTGGTAGAACACTTGCCTAGCAAGTGCAAGGCCCTGAGTTTGAGCCCCAGCACCCCACCTCCACCCCAAAAGCTTCCCTAAGGTCAAAGAAGGCCTCTTTGTCAGCAGATTTTCAAAGTCATTTATTTTGGGGGGACTCGAGATATCCTTAACAGGTAGAAAAGCTTTGCCAGCATTTTCCTTGCTTTTATTGTGTCTACCTGCTTTTGGGTAGGTAGACACAAAGGAGGTGCTGAGAGGACCTGAAGCTGAGCTGGCCTCTTAGGATCGGTGACAAGAGACACCAAATGGAGGACACCCGCTCCTGAAGGAGGGCTCTCAGGCTGCTTTGTTTGTCCCTTTCCTCTTCCACTGTGCAGGGATGGCCTCAAACTGTTCTCCATGACAAAACAAAGCCATCTGCAAATACCGTGCTTGTGTTCCTGCTGCTTCCCAGGGGCAGGTTTCCACACATGCTTCCCTGCTGCGGACTGCCCTTGCTTTAAACCAAGAGTTAGGGATGGGCCAGGGGCACTGCCAGCCTCATCTCTGAGCACCTGGCTCTGCGAGGCTGGCAAACAGCCCTCTGCCTGGGCCCCAGGAGAGGGTGCAGCTGCTCGCCGCCTAAGCCTCCGGCTCATCACACAGCCTGTGGAAAGGAAGGGGGCCTTGGGCTGTGGCCCACAGCCGGCCCAGAGCCCTGGCTCTAAGACAGAAACTTCACCAGTGATTCTGCAGCTCCCGTTTCCCACCACCACACCCAACCACCCCGGGGAAGTCGGCACCAGGCGCCAGAGATGAAAAATCAAAATGCAGGCACAAATAGCAGGAATAATCCCAATAATCTGAGACCTGCCACCCTTTCTAACAGGACCATAAAGGCCATTTGTTTCTAATTAAACACAAAAACCCTAAACCTTTCAACTCTGCATCCACAACTACTGTAAATGTTTATGAAAAACGGGAAATTCTCATTTAATTCAAACCATGCCAGAAATGTGTTTTCGTTGTCTTGATCGGAGGAGCAGCCCTCTGAGTCCAGCTTGAGCACATCTGAGCTCTAAATTGAGAAGGGCCACAGGCCTGCAGCGAGGAGGCTGAGGCTGGCAAGACTGGAGAGGAGCAGCATCTCCTCATCTCATCCAGCTTTCAAAGGGGACCTGAGCAAAGCCCAGGGCGACTTCCAGAAAGAGAAACGCTTACCAGGGCACTCGTGTTTCAGGGGGAGAATCACAGATACATCAGTAATGGCGTAGATTGCCCAGGAAAATGGATAGGAGGAGAAGTCCTGGGGTTGGGGACTTAGCTCAAGTGGTAGAGTGCTTGCCTAGCAAGTGCAGGGTCATGAGTTCAATCCCCGGCACCCTCCCAAAAAAAGAAAAAAAGAGGAGTCCTAGAATAAGACAGTCTGGGTCTTCCCACTCAAGTGACCTGTGCAAGATCCCTGAACCTTCTAGGCTTATGTCCTTTAAGGGTCATGGAGACAGTGGAGGGAAATGAAGCCCTTAGTGGGGTAGTATGTGAAACCAGCAGGATCCCCACCTCATGAAGCTGCTGGACCCAGCATGGAACCTGATCGATCAGGAGCTCAAGTCCAGTTCTGGGGGCTGGTCCTCGGGCAGTCCGTGAGACACCTGTCTATACCCTCATCAGCAAACACCCTTGGAACAGCTGAAACTGTATGCTGCTAGTTCGGATAGCAGGTCTATGGCCGACATTGTCATCAGGAGCAAGCAGGCCTTTTAGTTATTCCAATGTGACTGTGCCCAAGGACTGTAGGATCTTTGAATGCCCCCAGGCCCAAGACTCAAGCCCCCCACACTGAGACAGACCAGTATATTAATGACCCCACGGGAACGTGGAAATTCCCGAAACAGGGAAGGAGGAAGTTTTGCTTCTTGCTCAGAGGACGGCAGTCTTTCAGTGGAGACAAATATTTCATTTTGGCTGAAAGGACAGAATCAGATAGAAGCCCCAGTGACTTGTTTGACTGTATTTCCTTACTCTTTACCCAGCCTTAAAAATGGGGATTTCCTCTGCAGGTCTTTGGGGAGGACAGTTAGGACCTAAACTCTGGCCAGACTCATCTTTTGTCTCATTCCCTGGATAGTCCCCATCCAGCCCTTTGTCTCATTGGATAGTCCCTGGATAGTCCCACTCTAACAGTGTCAGCTGTGGCCTTTCAAAAGCACCCCCTGAAAGGCACCACGTGACTATGCATCCAGCACGGTGGAGGACATGGTGTTACAGTGTCATTCATCTCACCTCCAGGAAGGAAAAGCAGAATCCCACCTGCTCCACCTTCTGTCCATGAGCCTGAGCACATGAGTCAGTGTGGCTAATGACAGCAGCACACTCCTTGGCCCACAGTGACTCAGACAAACCCATGGAAGCGAGGTAAGAGCCTTGCCGTGCTGTTGGAAAAGAGGTGCCTGCTCTTTGCAGGCTCGGGGAGAGAGAAACCAGATCCTGGCCACATCATCTGAGGCCCCCAGACCCCAACAGAGTGGAAGGTGGATCTCAATCTCCTCATCCCACAAGCCAACAGATCTTGTTATTTGCTTAAATGGTTTTGAGTTGTTTTATTCTTTCACTTGTAACCGGAAGTATTGAGAAAGAAGAGCGAAGCATGTGATGGAGAAGCAGCAGAGCCTATCGGCAACAGCTAACAGTTACTGAAGTTCTACTGGGAGACCGCCACTGTGCTGGGTCCATGTGTGACCAGGACATGTTAACACATGGATGTAGAGTTTACAGTCCTTTAGGAGAGATGTGACATGAGCTGGAACGACACAAGGTAAAGAAAAACCTGGCAAATGCTAAGAGGAGGACAAAGAGCTCTGGTGACAGGGCAAGAGCCTGGAGCAGATTCACGGTGGTGGCTTGGCAGCCCTATTTTGGAGGAGAGCTGGATTTGGAGAAGGAGAATTGGGGGTGGGAAGTGGTGAGTGGTAGGCTGAAGAAGGGGACCAAGTGTGTACAGTTGAAGGAGACGTGTTCTGGAACACTAAACATTGTGCTGACAGACAAGCACCTGGGGAGACAGGGCAGGTGATGGCTGAGTTACGCTCCCTCTTGGTGTAACCTCTCTGGCCTCGGCTCTGTCCGGTATCCATTCTGGCTGAACTCCTCCTATCTCCGGCTGTTGAGAGCAAAGACTTCCACAGCAGATCACAGCCTAAAGAAGATTCCCAGGTTTTACTTCTCTGGGCTGCCCCTGGAGAGGATCACTTATGTATGAAGTAGTCACCTCATGAGGTCTGTTATCACTAAACGTTAAACAGCTCATATACTTTGCCATCCCCCAAAAGCTGCTTCCAGCATAAAGCCATGCAACATGGGCAGGAAATCCACCTGAGAGAATGCTGGAGAACATTCTGGTCAGCACCTTGCATGGTCTCGAAGATGCTGCTTTCTACCACTCCATGGTTCCCCTTACTTTCTCCATTCCCTATGGCTTTTAGCCACAGGGCCTTTGTACATGCTGCTCCCTCAGAAATGTCATCTTTTTACCTAACCAACTCCAGTTTATCCTTCAGATGATGACTCCAGTGCCACTTCACAATGGAAACCCTCCTGGGCTCAACTCTTCCCAGTGCAGGGGTGAAGGGCAAGGGCTCCAGAGACAGAATGACAAGGTCCGAATTCCAGCTCCAAGGCTTACTAGGTGTGTGACCTTTCTGTGTCTCCATTTTCTCATGTGTACTGTCGGCGTAGTAGTGGAGAGACTCAATAATGACAATAATATGGGCAGATACCAAACATTAAATCAACACAAGCCATTGTCATATGACTCCAGAGCAATTTCCCCTGCCTTTCTGCATCTCCACAGTTGCCATTTAATGCAGTCTTGTGATTCTTTGATTAACATATGTCTTTGCCAATTTAATGAAAGGCCCACGAAGCAGAGAAGTGCTTGGCTTCACCTATCATGATATCTCTAGCACTTATTACACTGTCTGGCACAGAGCAAGAGCTTAATAAATATTTCAGGAATGCAGGTATGAATAAAAGAACACAGATGGAGGGGGAGTGAGATCCCAAATAGTCTTATACTTTGCAGGAACATTGACCTAGCTCAAAATGTCCTTCCAAGTACCCAGGAGCAAGATTTTAAAAGTTGCAAACATCTGTGGTTTCAAAGAAAAGAGATTCCAGAAGATGCTCCAGCCACTGAATTCCCCTTTAGCAATTCATTTCCTCCTTAACAATGGATCTAAGGCTCAGAATAAACATAGTTGACCAACCACACGCAACACTCTGAAGTCAGCAGAAGTCTATCTGACGTGCATCAAATGACTGTGATTCTTTGTCCAGCATCCATAACAGTCTCAGAGAAGTTTCTGTGTTTGTGACCTTTGGCCCAGATTTTAAATAATATTTTGCTTTGCTTTGCAATGCTATTGCCTGAGAGCGTACATGTTTGGAATATGTTTTTAATATGTGCCTCATACCAAATTATGGGCCAAATTCTCCTCTGAGACGCACGCTGGATGTCTGAAGTATGGCATACGTTATAGATCTCGGGGTAAACAGCAGTTTCCGTGCCAAACTTTTGATCCACTCTTATTCTGTGGTCCTCCAGAAAGCAGAGCTCAGATGCAAATGACCAAAAGTGGGCATGGTTTGCAGGGAGACATTATTAGCATTTCCCTCCGCAAAACACGTCCAGTTATTCCCACAGTGATATCTGTAGAGGCAGATGGGCAAGCTGAACACTGAGAGACAGGGAGGTGGGACAGGCAGGCGCTGGGGCCCTCACATTTGGATTTACCAAGGTGGAAAACTCCTACCAGTGTCATTTTCCCTGGAGCAAAAGTTTTTCCTGGTGCCTCTTTACCTAGCTTTTCCCTTGTCCTGCTTGCTCATCTGAGCCGATCTGGCATCTCTCTGTAGGTCTGAACCATAGAGACACTGTCCTCTCTGCTTGTTCAGGCTTCTTGAAGATTTTTCTTTCCTTTCTTCCTTCCCATAAAAAAATAGTTCTCCAAGTCTAAGGTTCTGATTTCATTAAGAATCTGTGGAGTACAGTGTTGAGCCACAACCCTCCACTCCCAATAGCTTCTACTAAAGAACAAAGTGGCAAGATGGGGAAGAGAAGTGTACATGTGCACCCCAATGCCCACGTGCTCTTTTTCTTGAGACTGACACTGCAGCTCCAGGCACTCGTAAACTACCTCCCAAAGCCTTAAACTCCCACCTCTCTGAGGCCTACATCAGCTCCTTTTAGGCATTAATATGTACCTGTTTGGCAGCTAACATGTTGGGGGCTGTTGGTTTCTAGCATGCTGGAAATCCTATCATCTACATCGGACAACACATGTGTCCACAAAAGGCCCCGCCTGTGAAATGAGGCTAGAAATCCTGGATGGACAGAGCCTGAGCCCCATGGTGGGCCAGTTTTCAGGAGTACAGCCCAAAGCTCCGCCTGGAGAGGCCTCAAAGGACAACACTCTCAGTCTATCCATCAATGTCCTCCTTGCCTTTGGCCTCTCTCCGCTGGTGATGGGGAACAAAGAGAGAACAAGAGAGATTAATTTCTTTTTAATCCTTCCTTTCTAGCAAGGACCTGACCTTGGGATTTGGCCTGATTCAGCTTCTCCCTGGGCAAGCCCATATTTCATTCTGAATCACCAGTTTCTCGGGGAACAGGACACTACTTCATGAGGTATGGATGGCCATCCTACCTGGAAGGAGCTTATCGAGGCTGCTCAGACATGATCTCACTCATCCATGCCCCGAGAGCAAAGTGGGGGAGTTATCTTGGTTGTGCTGGGGAGGAACTTTAGTCCAGGGCAAGGTACTTCTCTGAATCATGGCAGTACCAGGAGTTACACTCCTCTTCACCCTTGATGCCAGGCAAAAGCTGGGCAGCTCATCTTTTGGTCTTGGGCCGGAGGACAACATGGTGCAAGGGACTCTGTGGAGCCCATCTACTCAGCTCTACTACTGAGCAGCCATGGGTAATGCAGCAATGGGTGTGGTTGCATTCCAGTCAAACTTTCTTTATAAAGGCAAGTTGCAGGCTGGATTTGGCTCACAAGCCATAGTTTACTGATCCCTGTCTTAGAACAAGGACATACAGAGCCAGAGGTCCTGCTGCAGAAACCATCTTGGCATGTCAGGGGGAGCAGGGTTCTCATCTCTGCACTGCTGACATATGGGCCAGATAATGGCCGTAAGGGGCTGTCCTATGCACTGTTCAGCAGCTTCCCTGGCTTCTACTCATTAGGTGCCAGGAGTATCCTTATCTCTAGTCATGACAATCAAAATCATCTTCAGATATTGCCAAAGATCCCCTTGGGAGCAAAGCTGCCTACAGCTGAGAACTACTGGGCTGGAGGGAATTTAAATAGACCCTGACATCTGCATCCTCTCCAGGCTGTCTCTGCCTGGGTGGCCCAGCTCAGCCAGCACACCTGAAGGCAAGCGGGTGCTGGACAGTCTCGAATGGAGCAGTCACTCCATCTGGACTCACACTGCATAAAAGGGTGCTACAACTTGCTGAGTACTTCCCAGGTCAGTAGTTGTGGTGGTGAACCTACAGCACGCATGCCACAGCAGGCTGTTTGTGTCATTAAAAACTCTAAAAGATTTACATCGCTGTCCTAGAGGCTTCACCTGTGCAAAGTAGGTACCATTCCAAATTTCCCCACCTCAACCCCAGCCTCACTGCCTCACAGTAAAGCTGGGTGGGCCAAGACGACACAACCAAGCAGAGAATGGAAGATTTGAATTCATGGCCTGGATGTGGGCTCCCTTAGCCACCCAGCCAACCTGATGCCAGATCAGCCTTCTTCACTCAGACTTTCCCTCGTTCTGGCTGGGACTAGGGCCAATCCTTTGCATATGTTCCCCTGTCCTCCCAGAATGTCCTACTTTCTTCCCTGCAGCCAAGACAGTGTAGAGATGAGCTAGACTCCTCCCAGCCCACACTCAGCTTTCTGATTCTGGGCAAAGGCTCTTCCTGCTGCAGGCTCAGATCCCTTGTATGTAAAGTAGGAACAGTTACTACCATCCTTGAAGGGTGTCAGAATGCTGAAAAGATAATGTGACTTCAAAATTTGCAAAACTTGAAATTCTATAGAAACACTAATACTATTACTGATATTGGAGCTGATGCTATCTTTCTAAAATGTTCCTACCATAGCTTGTCTCTAAGTCTGTATTTTTTATTTTGGGTTCTGAGACTCCTAAACCCTTCCCTGATGTGTTCTTAGGGCCCTTTGGGGATAGCATGCAGCTAGATCTCAGGTCCCACCGTGCCACCCACTTTAATCAGAGCATCTCTGTAAATATACAGAGAGCCTCGGGATTCCTTTGTAGAATAGGCTCAGCTGCTGAAACAGAGCTAAAAAATCATCACTCAAGGCTCTTGTTCCCAAAGTCTGATCTTTGGACCATCAGAATCGTCAGGGAGTTGTTGCGGACACAGCACGTCACACCTACTGTCTCAGAATCTGCATTCTCACAAGATCCCTCACAGAAGCACACCCAGGAACGTGGCTCTGCTGGGTGGGGGTCTGGGGGGTGGAAAGCCATGTCCTTCCCTCCTGGGGGGGTGTGACCAAGGAGTTCCTGTGCTGGAACTAAGTCAACCTGAAGCTGTAACTATGAAACCCTTTGGCTATACATTCTACTGTAAATGAGCACAGCATTTGTTGTAATGGAATCGACTAGATCTACTAACATCACTGTGTGAATTAAAAATGGCGATGAGAAGAGGCCTACTTTCCAGCTCCATGAAACTCCTCTGACCTACGATCACTTGGATCAGGGAAGTCTGGAAGAAGTTATGCTACATCCCAGCTCTATGAGGGCAGCAGCTTCTGTTTTGCTTTTCTGGAATGCAGGGCCACCACGTGATACAGCAGACTGCCCAGGGCTGACTCTGAGAGGACACGCACAAGGCATCTGATGGAGCCATCTCAGATTCTCCAGGCCAGCAGCTGAATGTCACCGAGTAACCTCACCACATACCACATAGAGCCAAACCCCCAAACTCAGCTCCAGTGGAGTTCTTGACCTACAAAATTGTGAGGTATAAGGAAATAGTTGTTTATGCCACCACGTTTAGGGTAAACTGTCATATAAAAGAGATGACTAGAAAAATTTCAGAGACGAGAAAAACTCATCATCAGGTCAAAAGGCTTACCAAGCCAGTTTAGAAATATGATCAAAGGGAAACCAAATGTTGGGAAGTGCATTGTGTAGAAGAGTATTTAGGTCATGTTTTGGCAAGTTTGAGGCCCATTAAGGCCCTAATGTCTCTTTTCCGACTACAGTGAACCTCTTTTCCCAGCAAGACTCAGGAGTGGTGAGGCAGGGCCCTTCAGATCTCCTCCCCATGCCTGAGGATGCTCAAAGTTTGGCTCATCAGTCTCTGCGGCTGAAGGCGAAGCTGGCTTTGCCAGATTAGGCAGAAAGTTTAGACGATGCTGGCACATCCTCAGTAGAAAGTTCACCAAGCTATCACTACTCTGGGGTGGGGTGGGGGACGAGCTTTGGTCTCCAAATCAAATGTTCTGGAATTTAGAACAAATTCTGCCACTTTGAGAGATGAGAAACTGTGTGACCGTGTACAAATTCATTTATATCTCTATTTAAAATTTTTTCTGTATGTTCACAGAAACATGAACTTGGCTTTGAACATGCTCAGAGGTTTTCATATGGGGTTCTTGGAAGTCCACACACAATCTTCAGAGACTGTGGGTGTTTATGTGGATTAGAGGGGGCTAAGAAGGAAGATTCAGCAAACTGGGCTTTAGATCATATAGCTCTACTTGAACCAAAAGCATTTACTGGCATTTTGCAGAATATTTTACTTAAAAATGAAAGCTAAAACATGCCTACACATCATCAGTCTTCATGATTTGTAAGAGTCCTTCTAGAATCCTTATCCCTAATTCTCTGCTCCTAATTTTGATGGGGGATGGGTACGGTATTCTATATTTGTTTCCCCCACTGCACCTTTCAGAAAAAGAGGCACAAAGGGCTACATTTCTTTCTTCCTGCACTGTATTTAACTCCCCTTGTCATCTCTGATTTCCTTTGGGGAACCGCCCCTCTTCCACTCTCAGCCATGCCCCATCTGAGAGGCAGCACATGACTAGACTTGGTCCACTGAAATGCAGCATCCCCTTGGCCATGACACAGTGCTCAGGGATGGATGAGCAGAGAACCAAGCCAGGCCAGTGAGAGTCTGTCCGGGACTTTTCACTGGAACTGTGGGAAAAGTAGCCATCTGTACATGAGGCTGTAGAATGCCAGCCTGGAGTTGATAGCAGCCTCTTGTCACCTCAAGGTGAGACCCAGGTTAAGAATGAATCCAGCCTGGAGAAGAGGTAAGGGATGGAGAGAGACGGCATTTTGACAGCATCACACGAGCTGCGGATCCACCTACATCTGAAGTCAATAGGCCCCTGGCTGAAAAATTCTCTTCTCCCCATCTTTTTTTTTTTTTTTTTAATTAAGCCAGTTTAAATGGTTGTTTTAGTTACTTTCTCATTGCTGGGAAAAATACCCAACACCCACAAGTTAAAGGAGTGAAGGTTTATTTTAGCTCATGGTTCGTAATGGTTTAAGTCCATAGTTGGCTGGCCCTGAGGCAGAGCAACACGGCAGAAGAGAAACAGTTTGTGGTGTGGCAGACAAGAAGCAGCATGACTTCCTTCTCGTTTCCCTTTTCATTCCATCAAGACTATCAGTCTATTGGTTGGTGCCACCCACACCTAGGGCAGGTCTTCCCTCTTCAGTAAATCCATCATCCACACCCAGAACTATGCTGAACCAATCAGTGGACTAATCCTGTATCACAGACCCATGATCCAGCAGCATCCCATAAGCCCTATCTACAAGTAGCACATGAGGCTTTGGGTGGAACACCTAGATATAAACCATAAGAGTTGTGGATTGTCACTTTAAACCAAGAGTCTCAGTTAACGGAGTAAGTTATTAGCACAGTTTAATTGAGTTTGGTGATGTCATATGAGAAAAGTTCAAGTGTTTTGCATGCTCTACCTGCAGAGAAAACAACCTCCCAGGTTGGTGGCCTGAGGGTTTGTGCAACACCAAGCAATACCAAGCTCACCCAGCCTGGTTGCCCTTCTATCTTTTTTTCATTTCTTTCCTACTATTTTTTTTTAAAGAGTTCATCTTTCTCCAGCTAAGACATCCAAAATGACAGACCATTGGAAGACATTTCTGTCCATGCTAATACCTGCTTTTAAAATTTTTTGTTATTTTTTTTAAATGATCATGATGTGATAGCAAATGAATGTTGGCAAATTACCAACTGACAGGCGTAAAATTTTATGAACAAGCACATTCCAAAGGAATGTGGAAATAAGCCATCTACTATAGTCCAGTTTGGCAGAAATATTACAAAAATATAAGTTTGGCATACATTGTAATTCATTCAGGGATGCTTAAAAACTCATCCATCAACCTTGCACAGAAGGTCAAAGAAACACATGAATCCCAAATAAACAGTAACTGACGTGCAAGGAAAAGGCCTAAATATCAGCTCCAGGTATCAGAGGGAAGAGTATACATTTGTGAAGAGGATGATGGTGCTATTTTCTTTTCTTTTATTCTTCTTCTTCTTTTTTTTTTTTTCTTGTAAGAGTGTTTTTAAATAGAAATAGGGATTGGGGATTTAGCTCAATTGGTAGAACGCTTGCCTAACAAGCCCAAGGCCATGAGTTCGATCCCCAGCAACTCTCCCTCCCAAATAGAAATAATAATCATCTCTTAGCCATAAGTGAAGTGACAATTGTCCTGGGAATGGCCATCTGAATTCTCCTCAGAGGATTTAGACTGAAGACATGTCCTGAGCGATTTTATATATGTTTTTCTTCTTCAAGGACCTCATCTGTAGTAGTAAGATCAGAAAAATTGCTTGCTCTTGTATATCTAGCACTGAAACACTTTCCACGCTGTCATGAGCTGTAGAGGAGCTGCCACACTCCTTCCAAGCCCTGACTGGGACCTGTAATCAGATTACTCAATTCCTGGTCATAGTGATTGATTTAGGGATGGACACATGTGCTAGCTGAGTCTCCTGTAAGAGCTGGTGTGTGAATGTTGAGAGAGGGAAATGGAGATATGGAGAGGTGAACCCTGGGGTGAAACCTCCAGGTTCCTCCTCAGAAAGGACCATGGATTGTGGAGAAATTGCTGACATCCTCCTCCACCACGAGCCATGTAAAGGAAGCTTTGGGTAGAAGGGAATGAAGCCAATATGCAGAGAAAGCAAAGAGGCATAAATGCAACAGTGAGGGGGGTAGAGATAAAGAGATAGAAAGTGAGGTAGAGAGATCTGAGATCCAGCTATGCTTGCAAATGAAACCATCCCTACCTAGACTTCACGGTAATGTTAGACAGCAAATATTCATTTCCATTTCAGCCAGTGTGAGCTAGGCTTTTGCCACTTGGAACTGAACTAACTTCACTGATACAGTTAGCCATAATATTTGCAGCATGACCAAGACTATAAAAGAGTTGGACAAAGAAAGATGACATAGTTCCTACTTCAGAACTTCACACAATCTAATTGTGTTCAGTTTAGCAATGGTTAGCTAAGTGTCTATTCTGTTCCAGGCTTGTGTATGCTGTTGGGTGACTCTGGGATGAATACGACACAGATCTCATCTGATGGGCTCTCCCTGTTGGGCAAAGAGGTGTCTTTTTTCCTGATATTCTGAAAATGGGGAGATCTGGGCTGTTTAGAACTGGGAAGGCACCATTTTCCTCTTGAGGAAAGTGTGCAAAGCCTAGAGGAAGAGAAAAGGCTTGGGCAATAGAGACTTGGAAGTCCAGTCATAGTGTTTAGGATAATGGAAAATTATTGAGTGATCACAAAGTGTCCATGCTTCCTTGCTGTCTTCTAGTACTCAATTCTAAATGGTCTCCCCTGCCCCACAGTTTAACCATTTGTAAAAATAGGGTGTGGTTTATTTTAAGTTACTCAACTGCTTGAGATTCTCCTTCCCTAGTTGTCATGTGGGAATAACAATATTCATGCTGCAGAATTCTTGGGTAGAAACATTGCCAGCTGTCCGCCCCTTTTTCACTCACTGTTTTTAGTCATGGGAACTTTGACTTTTAGTGGGACTCATGGCTACTAGAGTAATGAGTACATTTCTAAGTCTCCCTTGAAGCTGTGTGTAACTATTTGTCTAAATTCTGATCAATGAAATGCAAATGGAAGGGTTGTAGATAACTTCTAAGAATTGTCCACAAACGGTCCTTCCCCTGGATGGCAAGTTCAAGCCTATCCTGGGCAACTTAGTGAGACCCTGACTCAAAATTAAAAAAATAAATAAACAAATAACACTGGATGGGGATGTAGCTCAGTGGAGAGCACTTGATTGGCGTGTATAATCCCCAGATCCTCAGCACGGTGAAAAAAGAAAAACAAAGAACAGAAAAAGGGACCCCCTTTCTTTAACTCTTCTTTGCTATTGTAACCTGGAATATAGCCAGGAAGATGAGAAGTTGGGTAGCCATCTTTAATCAGAAGGGAGAAACCATGGATTCAGGCAGAAATCAGCCAAAGTTTTCCATAAAGGGTCAGAGAGTAAGCATTCTGGGCTTTGCTGTCCATATGCTTTCTGTGGCAGCTCCAGTAACTCTGCAGTACAGTGAAAGCAGCCATATACAATACGGAAATCAACAGGCGTTTTTATGTTCCAATGATACTTTACGTCCAAAAACAGGTTCTGGACTGCAGGCCTTACTTTGTTTACCCCTTGCCCAGAATCAAAGAGAACAAGTGGAAGGAACCTGGGTTCCTGATGATATCATGCCACCCATCAACATGACATGGACTGTACTGCACCAGACTTATTTTATATAAGAAAAAAGAAGTTTCACAATTATTTTAAACTTTCTGTCATTCTAAACCAAACCTAATTCTAACTAAAGCAGTTAAGAAGTCAATACATAATGTATGTAAACCACCTAGCACAAATATCAAAGACAGGTAGATATTAAATACAAGAGATATTTCTTCATAGTAACCAGATAGCTATGTTCGAAAAAGTTTTCACCCACCTCTGAGTTGAGAATTTACTGGCCAAAAGGTATATGAAGCCTGCGGGGAAGACAGGGAGGAGATCCGGATGATGAACGGAGCATACGGAGTTGGCCTTTAAAAAATTTCCTTTTGGAGGGGCTGGGTATTGGACCCGGGGGTGCTTCTACGACTAAATTACACCCCTAACGGCCCCCCAGGTTTTAAAACAGAGTCTCACTAAGTTAACTAGTTGGTCTCGAACTTGCAATCTTCCTGCCTTAGCCTCCCAAACAGCTGAGATTAATGGTCTGCGCCACCAGGCTGTGTGACCCTTTCTGCCTTTGCCGTGCACCTCTGGCCTGGCTGGATCAGTGAATCCGCGAATCCACTGCCTGCCCCCGCACACTGCCTGCCCCCGCACACTGCCTGCCTCCGCATACTGCCTGCCTCCACATTGCCCTCTAGTAGATGGGGCTGGTATTCTGTGCCAGCCAGCTGCAATGCAGCCATAAGGACTGTAATAAACCTCTCAGAAAAGAAAGAGTGCTAAGCTTTACTAAACACCGTAAAGAAGATGTGACTGCCTAGATCCTCGCCGCTCACTTGGGTTACAGCTCCTGGGCTTGGCCATAAGTCACCCTCTGGCAACTGAAACCACATGAAGCACAGTGTTGAAAACTTGCTAAACCATTTGTCACTCAAAGGCTTTTAAAATAAAATACTTTCAGAAATAATCATTTGATTTCAGACGGCACCAGGGCCTGTGCAGAGCTGGATGGGAACACTCTGCACAGGCGTACTCCGCAGCAGTGAGTCAGGGCCCGGAAGAGCCTGCTGCTCTGAGTTTCAAATCCAAAGCACGCCACACTTGAGTTCCAAATGTCTCCTTTATGCTTCAAATCTAACTGTTACATCCAGTGGGGAGGCAGAAGTCTCCAAGGCAGAGGGGATATGTCCTGAGTTTTCTGGCTCTGGACTTGGGTAGACTTGATCTTCCCTCTATGACGTCCCTTCATAGAACTTCTGCTGTATGCCAAGAACATCTGCTCTTTTCTGACCGTAGGGGTTCAGTCCCGACCTTATCACTCACCAACCTTGGGACTTTGGGAAACACTTAAGATTCAACCTAAAAAGTGAGTTTCATGAATAATTCATTTCATTCATTCATCATGAAAAAAATTTTCTACACCTGCATGCCAGGTTGTGTTGGGTGTATGTGTGAAGAAAAGAGTAGGCAAATATTTTTCACTATGCACTCTAGTGCAAAGTAAATATGCAATTAACATTTGCTGTTATTATCCTGATCATTCGTTTAAACACACACATATGTATATGTATATATGTTGGACCATATTCCAAGTACTGGAAATTCAAAGGGAAACAAGAAAAGTCCCTATTCTCATAGCACTTGTATATGGTGCAAAAAACAGGCAATACATAAGCATATAAATAAGACCCCTCCTATGATTATGACTACCACAAACCAACTACTCAGGGTTATATGATGGAGGGTAATCAATGATGGAGAGGTCATGGGTGTTATGAATAAGGAGAAAATTGCTTGGACCACCATGTGCAGATCGAGGAGAGAGCATTCCAAACAGTGGGCTAGGCCTGTGCAAAGGTCCTGAGGCCAGAAAGGGCTCCATGTGTTGGGGGACAGACAGAGGGCCAACTAAGCAAAGGGATGTGGCACAAGTGAGGGTGGAGGTTGCAGAAGTGGGTAGGTCCTCTTTATATGGGACATGGAAGCCCTGTCAGTCATTTGGATCCCAATGGAGGATTTTAAAGGACAGCTTGGTTTGATTTTCACTTCAAATCCCAATCCTTTGAATGTATGGAGACCAGAGCAGAAGCAGGACACTACTGGGAGATGATGGTAGCTGGAGTGGGTGAGGACAGGTGAGACAATTAACAACGGGCAGTGGTCCAGCTGACAGCAGCGGAGGGAAAAGGCAGGGGTGACGGTGAATTCCAGGGTCCTCAGGAGGAGAACCGCCTCTGGAGCGAGGGTGAGACGATACTGGGGAGAAATCCCAGCCGCTGAAGGAAGCAGGGTCTGCGGCCCAGGTCAGGCCTTTCAAGTCATCACCCACGGAGAGAAGGCGAAGCCAGGGGGAAAGACGAGGTCGCTCTGGTGATCAGTGGAGCGACAGACAGCAGCCTGGAAAATGTCCTTCCAGCCTTTGCCCTCAAAACTGTTTTATCACTCTCTGGTGAGTCTCACTCCTGGCGATGGCTTCCCTCCCTCTTTGGGCCCTTCTAATCTGTTTCCTTTTAGAAGGTGGCTGCTTTCAGTGATTTTTCATTTCTTTCTCTGGACTAATTTTATTGCTCGTAGCCTTCTCTTCAGCTGCCTTGGCAGGGAGATGCTGTATATTAAAATAGTTATTATTTTATTTTATAGCTCAGTTGAATCTATGTTCAGCTCATTACAAGTGCAAAAGCCTCACTAGCCAAGTGCACTTCATAATGGTGAGCTTGTACTGAGAAGGAAATCTGTGCTTCTCTCTGTATCTCCCTAGAGGCTGCGTCCTGAATGGCGATGAATCCTATGAGGGCACGAGAGGATGGCAGCACGATTTAGTGCTAGTTACACCATCATCCTGGTTCCATCTGGCAGCAGAGGGGACTCGTGCAGTCTAAGCTCAGAGTGGTGAGGAGGTGGGAGAAGAGGAGTCACTCAGCAACCTGTGATTAGCAGACATTTTGCTATTAAAACATCCAAAGCTGAGCCCCTCATCATCGTCGGATTAACTCCTCCTGCAAGCCTCCCCACGCCAGGTGGTGGCAACTCTGCTCTCTTGGCTGACCAGGCTGAAACTCTGGAGTCCGCTTTGACTGGTTTCTCCTCATACTCCACATCCAATACTTCAGCAGACACTACCACCTCTCCCTTCAAAACTCATCCAAACTCCCGCTACTTCACTGTACCTCTGCTGCTATCGCCTTGGTCCAAACCATCCAACATCTGTTTTCTGGATTATCTTAACAGCCTGCCTGCCTCTGCTCCCCTCCTCTGTATTCTCAAGTCAGCCAGGGAAATCCCATCAAAATGAAGTCAGGTCATGACAAACATCTGCTTGACTCTTCCAATAATTTCTTATTCACAGCAAGAGCCCGTCTTTACTGTGGCCTCTGAGGCCCTACACTGTCTGACTCTGTTCCCTCTCTGACTCACCCTGACTGCTTTATCTGTATTCATTACAGTCATGTCATACGGCATGAACTGTGTGCCAGGCACATTCTTGCCTTGGGGCCTTGGCATGTCCTCTGTCCACTGCCAGGGATGCTCTTCCCCATAACCCAGCAAGGCTCGCTCTCTCTCTCTCTCTCTCTCTCTCTCTCTCTCTCTCTCACCTCCTTTGGATTGCCATGCAAATATGACATACACACTGAGCCCCTCCTAGAATCCCTATCTAAAATCTAGTTCTTTCATACCCTTCATATCTTCTCTTTTCTTGTTCTATTCTCTTAACAATACTAAGCAGAAGCACTTAGCACCAACAAATATTTCACAGGTTTCTCTTTTAGAAATTTTTTGTCTCCCCACACTTATAAGCTTATAATATAAGCTTGCTGAGAAGCAGAGGCTTTTGTTTGTTTTGTTTACAGCTGTATCTCCTGAGTTTCATGTAGTGCCTGGAACACAGCTGGTGCTCAGTCAACACTTAGTGAAGGACTGATTGTATTTTAAAGATCCTCTTGAAAATTCAAGTTTTCTATTTGATTGTTTCTAATAATGAAGGGTACTGGGCATATATTAGTCAGGTCATGGCAAATTATGCTGCAGTAACAAAAACCCTGAAATCTCAGTAGTGTTACACAGCGTGGTTCCTTCCTGTGCACATTACATGTCTGCAAGGGGTCGTGCTTGTCATAGTTACTTGAGCCTCATCTCATCTTGTGTTCCCATGGTCAAAAAGGCAGGGAGGAGAGAATAAGAAAAATCACATGTGGCTCTTAAAGCCTTTGCTTGGAAATGATACACTTTACCTCCACTCATAATTATTAGCCAAAGTAAGATCCAACCTCAAGTCTGACTTCAGAGGGAATGGAGGTAAAATCCTGTATTATGTCCCAGAGCAACACTGGTAAAGTGTCCAGATGACCAGTCACACTCAGAAGGGCATAATCAATTCCCTTTCATCTGTGTCTCTTCCCTCATGCCTTGTGGCCTTTCCAGTTCCTCCCACTTCCTTGTCCCCTAAACCTAAAGCTCTTCTGACATAACTCTGTCTCTCCAAGGTAATGTCCTTCACCCAGCCTCTTCCCCACTACACACACACACACACGCGCGCGCGCGCACATACCACTACCACCTCCACTACTACAACCATCATCATCATCATCACCATCATTTCTTCAAATTCTAAAGGCCTGGAATGTGTGGCAGGGCCTGTGCTGTAGAGGGTCAGGGTGGTGATGGCTTATAGGGTGGGACTCCACTAACAAAGACAGGATGTTCTCAACAGGTCAGGTGAGGGGAGGGCTGGAGGAGCTCACCAGGCATTCAGCTATACCCAGAAGCATTGGAACATGGCAACATGCCCACTGTCCAGAGCACAATGCTGGCTGGTTTTCACATCAGTGATACCAGGATCTTCAAGTGACCAGAGGAAGACCTAGCCATGTAGCATTCTGTGCCTTTAGAAAAACAACCTATTAAAATACTTTTTTAAATGTATAGGCTCTACAATAGCTAAACCAGACTTTGTGGCTAGCAGAAACACCCAATTCTCTAACTATTCCTTTTAATAGAGATGATATTATGTCAGTAATTTCATGAATTCTTGAGTCTCCATTCATCATTTTCCAGATTTTTACTCTGTATCTACTGTGTTCTAGGAACCAAGTGAATGAAACAAAGATCTGTGCCTTAAGGAGACCAAATTCATTGGAGTGACAGACAGTGAACAATATAAACAAGTAGTGGTGCAAGGTGCTAAATGTAAGGGAAAAGTAGAGGTGAGGGGTGGAAAAGGGGGCTCCAGATGTGATCAAAGGTCAGTCTTGTTCTGTTGTTACAGGACATAGCAAATACAATCATTGTGCAGAAGAGTGACACAGGAATATAATTTTAAGGAGTCGGGTCATTGTCACCCACAAAGCACAAAGAATGCTGTTGTCCCAGGGACCCTACAGTGGCAGATTGGTTCATGAATTTAATTCTTTCTATGATTGTGGTTTTAACCAAATTGTATATGTTTGCTCGGTTGCAACCAGAATCATGGAAAGAATTAGGTTCACGAACTGAGGTATCACTGTATAGCCAGGCTTATCACTCCCTTGTGCAATGACCACTGTTTCTTCTTACCCCTTTCTTTTACAGTGACAAAGATGGGATGGGTTCTCCATTTTCCTCACCTTTCATTCTCCTCTCAATGGGACCATTCCACAAACTTCTAGGAAATATGAGTGAGGGGAGAGGCAAATAGTTGCCCCTGGATCCTCTTCCAGAAAATACCACCCAATCCTACTCCAGTGAACAGATGTCCTTGTGTGACCATTAATCCTTATATGCCAACTTTGTTGGATTAAGGAACACCTAACTGATTAGTAAAGTATGCTCCTGGGTGTGTCTGGGTGGGTCGTGGAAGTATGGCCCTGGATACTATTTATGGTCCCTCTGCTTCCTGGTCCCTATTTATAGGTTCCTCTCGTCCTGACTGCCAAGAACTGAGCAGATTCGTTCTTCAGTGTCCTTCTTCCCCCATGACAATTCTGCCTTGGAGCCCACTGATTATGGACTGAAAACGCGAGCCAATTAAACCTTTCCTCCTTTGAGTTGTGGTGTCAGATAATTGTCTAGCAACAGGAAAGCGAACTAATACACCTTATCGCTAGGAGTCAAGCAAGCAAGAGCTTCCCAACCTGTGGGATTAAATAGATACATATAAGGACTACATTTTGGGGAAACAGCAGATTGAAAATCCCTCTCTGAGCCCAATCTGAAGAAGGAATCTGACCTAGTTTTGATAACATGCTAAAAGTTCAGTGGCTGAAAAATCTGCAGAACAAGCTGGGTCCCTGTTTGGAGGGGCAATGAGCGAATATGGAGCATTCTGCCAACGTGGGGGGAACAAAGTTGAATGAGGGCAAGATAAGAGCCACACATGTGGAAATATTTCCCTTTGAGGATATTCTTTGTACCCATTACTTTCGAAGCTATCGTGTTAACGTTTTTGGAACAACTTGACAATTAAATTAGATGAATGGCTTTCAGTGTTTCTGCATCTGCTGTTCTTGAACCTCATCTTAAGCCAACATTTTCTGCCTGTCACACACGTTTTTTTAAACTTCGGCAGGTTGCATAAACACTGATTTCAATTTGGTCAAGAATTTTAAAACAATTCACTATTCATCTTTCTTAAAAATGACATGACAAGTCATTAATTGGGCTTGATTATCATTTTGTGGTGCCCAAAGTTTGGGGATGGAAAGATACATAGTCAATAAGCTTCTCCCTTCAGATGATGCCTTTCAAGATGGCTTTGTCTGTATTCACTGACTTCCCTTCCCTTCCAAGGATGACTGGTGTCCTGGATCACACTCTATTCCAATTTCTTGGTCTAAAACGGTTCTCATCCTGGTATTTCTGACTCCGGTTGGATGGCAGGAGGAGAGGGCTGGACCCAATATCAGAAAGGAACTCAATCAAAGCACGGCTAGAGGAGAAGCAGAGTCCCTGACCCATCTCTGCACTTAGTTTCCTACTTGCTGACGTGACCATGGAACTGGACAAGACAATGGCCTCCAAGTTGGTTCCGAATGGCCTGGGATTGGAAAGTGAGTGAAGATGGAGTGTCCAGAGAAGCTGCAGCAGTAAGGTGGTGCAGGATGGTAGGAGGGAGGTGCTCTGGGGGGCATCTCCCCAGGATATAAAGGGCTCAGCTGGCATCCCATAACTCACCCCAGTGTGCCCAGAGAAGAACAGGTGTACAGGGTCAGGTGAGCCAGCAGGACTGAGATGTAACTGGGATTTCCCCTCCTTCTCCTCTGCTCCTCCCCCCTCTTGGTCCCTCCCCTTGCATTAGATATTTGGTGTTTTCTTTACTTCCAACATGCTCCAATTCCCCATCAGTTTAGTTCTGACCAAAATCAATAACAAGAAAGGATGTCTTCTTCCCCGTCCCCATTCTCAAAGCGGAGGGCTTTATTCAGACCATCAATGACAATTACTCATGAGAAAGCCACAGCATCTGCTCTTGCTCTGTTTGATCCTGCTGCATGTTTAAAGATGATCTGTAATTCCATGTATTCTTTGTCACTAGATTGAAAAATCCAAGAGTACAGGGATTGGGTCTGTTTTATATACTGTGCACCTTCCAGAGCCCAGCTGTATCATGCAAGTCTTTTTATTTGGATGCTTTGACCTATGCACCACCCCACCCCCCAAACACACAGAGGTAGCTGTTCCTGGCAGGGCTGGCCAACTCCGGAGGAGAGAGAACAGCTAGCCCCAGAGCCTGCCTTGCATATGAACACCAGAGGGCCCAGAGCCACACCCCAGCCCTTCCTCTGAGCTCTTTCCTTCCAGGCCACTGTTACCCTTCCCTAACTGCCCCAGGGTCAAGTACTAGTTAGGACAGCAGCCCCCAACACACACACACACACACACACACACACAGAGCTTGCTGAAATTATTCTGCATAGCCACACTGAGCCTGCTCACCCCATCTTGCTTGCCTTTCCCACAGAAACCACCGTGAAGGCTTCTGCCTATGTTTCCCCTGCTCCTGCTGCCTTCTGACCAGCACTGGTGTCTCCCCTTGTGACCCTGCCTGACTCTATGCTCCCTCTCTTGGGAAGTTTGAGTAACTATCTTTTTAATAACCATTTTTGACCTCACCACACTTGAATAAAATCTTCATTCTAAAATACTACATAGTACCTGGCACATGGTAGGTGCTCAGTTAGTGCCTTTAGGGCTTGATGAACTGAATGCACATTTCCTTCAAACTTAAAAGTTCACAGAAACTTCCTGGCTATTGTTTCCTCAAGTCTCTTCCTTCTTCACAAGATAATGTAGTCGTCCCCCCAGTTCCCGGAATGCTGTTCTTCTGGCCACCCACAGGGTGTGTGCAGCCTGGGAAGGCGAGACTGATGGGGTTGTTGAAGGGAGATGGCATTGGGACACTGAGGGGCTTTTCCTTGCTGCCTGTGATTATGAGACATTCCAGCTCAAAAGGAAAACAAAGAGAAGGGTCAGGGAACCTCACTTTTTATGGCTCCATCCTGGCAGCACTTCAGGAACAGCCCAGAAAGTAGACTAGGGACTGAGCCAGCGTTGTCACCACTTATGTGTACCTTGCTCGCAGCTGGAGAAATGCTCACACCAGGCCAGCAAGAGGCACAGGGATCTGAGGCAGGAGTTGAGGGGACACCACCCTGACATGGAGCTCTCCCCAGGTCCACCCTCAACTGTCTCCCACCTACACCCGTGTGGGACCCAGAAGAAAACAGCAGAAGGAAATCCGTGCTTAAATAACACCAGGGGCCGCTTTTCCACACTCAGGAAATACTTACGATCTTCAAGAAAATAACACCAGTACCCTCCATACCAGGTATCCTACTGAGTACTTCGTACATGTGACAGACAAGTCCCATGACAGCAGTGTGAAAGGGGTCACTACCCCACTTTCAGCTGGGAACATGGAGTCTGGAATGAAGTCACACAGTGCAGGGTGGGGACAGGTTTAAAGTCATGCTATCTAGCTTTAAAGTCTTTTCATTACCCCACAGAGCCTTCTTCAGATAGTCAAATTCTATTAAGTGCTAAAACATCTTAGCTAAATAACCTCTTAAGAGTCTCAGCTTCCCTCTCTGTGCCGTGAGATGTTTGCCCCATATGATCCTATCAAGTGGCCTTTTTTACATCTTTCTTTTCTTTGCATCAATATTTTGACTCAAGAAGCAATGCTTCTAAATGCTGCAGATTTCCTTCCAAGAGCTAAGGAAACCACAAGGCCTGTGAAATTCCTTTTCTATATAGGCTGTGTGACCTTGGACATGTCCCCTAACTTCTCCTGGCCCCAGAAAAGCGGGCAGAACACTCCCTCAGCAGGTTTAACTCCAAAACCCAAGGTTTTGCCAAGTGTTCTCTGTCTGTACAACTTCCCTACCAGTATTCTTGTCTTAAAGTAAATATTCCAGGCACGCTATACAATTACTAGACATAATATACAGGCTTGAGTGAAGGTGTGGCACTGGCTCTTACCGCTACTGTTTACTGGAAGAACGGTTTGTTTTCTCTGTGCCTCAGTTGCCTCATCTTACAACAGGCAGCAACAACAGCAATTGGTTCAGAAGTTTATCTCCAACTTGCCTGAGACAATGCATTTCACAGAAAGCCGGCAACAGCAGGCATTCAATAAATGTCAGCCATTAAGATGATCGTTGGGCTTTATGGTTTACTCTCCTCCTCCCAGGCCTGTGCATCTGGAACGGTGCTGTGAAGAGCAACAGATGCTAGAAGAGTCAGCATGGTGGGTCCACAGCACAGTGCCCAGAGGCGAGGTCACGGCTGGAGGCAGGCTACGAAAGGGAGGGTAGCGGTGGCCACAGGACCCAGCTTGTTGGCCTCAGGGGGCTACATGCTTCTCGTTTCTTCATCCTGCATGGGCACAGCCACGGTCTGTCTATCTTCTTCCTCGGTCCTCTGCCTGCTCTTGCCAGCTGCCTGGGCCTCTCTAGCCCACACCTTCCTGTTATCTTAACCTGAGTGTCACTGTTTGTGAAGCAGTGACACCAACCGCACACTATCCGCTTGAGTAACAATGAATCTATCGACAACCTTTTTGGAGGAAGAGCTGTGAATTTTCACAGGCCCAGATTGCATGATTTTCCTTCATTTAAACTTTTTTTGAAATGAAAATATGCTTGATGTGTGCATGATGTAGTGATTCTCCTCATCACCATAAAGGTGAAGGGATTCCTAAGGCTTCATAGCTCTGCAGCCTGAGGGAGCTTAACCCCTCTCTGGACTCTCAAACTCCTCCAGTTTTGTCCACACCATTTCAGAGCTGCTGTCTCCTTTCTCTCAAATCTCTGTTGAAATCTTTGATGGGATTCTCCTTTAGCAATCTCTTGAAGAAGTGTTGCCAAAACCTCGCTTTCCCCAGTCACCTGGCCTAAATAAGAGGAAGCACAGAGTGGACTTCCCTTGAGGGATGAGCACCAGCCCCTGGAAATGTCCACAAGGACATGGATGCCCCATAAAAGGGTTGTGGAGATATTCCGGGGGCCTTGGGAAGAGCCCCAAGCCTTAGGTCTGTCGGCTGCCAGGTATGTGACTTTGGGTGAATCGCTGTGGGTCTCTAAGCCTCTGCTGGTTTTTATTCTCAGCTGTGAATTGAGGAAGAGTCCTGTTGAGCCATCTGAGGTTTGAGATGCTCACAGGAGAAGGGTTCAAGAGATGGTGGCTCCATGAAGGCCTGAACCATCACGCAAACTGTCTTTTCAAGCTCCTCAGTCCTACCAGTTCTTGTCAGTAACCTGAACCTATGAAAACTAATACAAGTCCCTGCAGACCCAGGCTTACCCGTTTGGTTTCTGGGGCCACCTCTAAGGCCAGGGGCCATCCCCACTGCACATGGCGCCCATGTATCCACCCTTCCCCTGAACCAGGAGGTACACTGCCCATCTCTCTCAGTATGGCCAACCTGGGTTTCTCCTCTCACTGTATGAGAGTACAGTGGACGAACTGGGGTCCTATCACCTGGCTACCTCACTCTCACCGGCCCACAGGACCTCTTGAAAATTACATAACCTGAAGTTCCACATCTGCAAAACAGGAATGAGGGAAACCAAACTGCCCTGTAGAGCAGTTCTGAGCATCCTCTGGAGAGAAGACATGCCCACAACATGACACAGAAGACATTATGACTGCTCTGAAGCTCACTGGCCAGCTTGTTCAGCCTAACTCCTGGCCCTGGACACCCCAGTCTGTTCCTGCCAGCCCACCATGATTCTCCAGGCTGCTTTGGCTCTGAGGCTTCTTTAGCCCTCTCGGGGCTCAGCACAAGGGCATGGGAAGGAGCACGGGTACCAAACTGACCCTTTGCCGAGTCAGGCTGGCTTTTGAGGAAATCAGAAGAGAAGAACAGCCAGCCTTGGCTGGAATGGTGCACTAGGCCCTGGGCCAGGTATGAGGCATACAGACTGCTTGAATCCTTACCACAAATGAACACACAGTGATTTACGATCCCTATTTGACAGAGGAGTAAACTGAGATGCACAGAGGCTGCTGGGCAACTTGCTTGAAGGTTGGTTCATTATAACTAGCTAGAATTCAAGCACAGGCCTGGAATCTAAATGCTCATATAAAATCTCCAAAATTAATCATTTACAGAAGCCTACCACTTACTGGGAACTACAGGCAGTTTATATATTAGCACATTTGATACCTGGAATAACCTTTTTGGGGGAGTCATTATGATGCCATTTTACAGATGAGGAAACTGATGTCCAGAGAAGTGATAGCTGGGCTGCAGAGCCAGAATACAGCAGGACTGGGACTCAGGTCTGTGGGCCCCCAGCACTTGCCCTTGACGTATGTGCACTGCTTCCCAAGGCTATTCCTCCCTTGTCTGAGCACAAGAAGGAGCCAGGCTTTTCCTCTTCAACTTTGAGCCAAGACTACAGATAGGGAAGCAGCTGTGGAATAAGCCTCCTGCCTTGCAGGCCTTCCTGCTGGCTGGCTTATATCCCTCCCCTGTCTCTTTACGGCCCTGCCTGATGGCTTCTTCCTGGTTCTCAGCTGTCAGTTTCCTGTCCTACCACACCACGTCAGAAACTGCACCTCCAAAGTGGCGACAGGACTTAGTCATACAGCACCGCATGCGGCTCAGGGGAGACTTCGCAGGGCGAGGTCATGCTCTAGGGCCCTGCGGCCTTTTCTAGGACCTGCTCAGAGGCCTGGGAACTTGGCTCTGTGTCCAGAAGGAGGACTTGCCGTGCTTTGTCCTAGACAAGTTGGGGTGATAAAAGATCAAAAGACAAGTGAAGGCTTCTGGCTCCCCAACACGCTATTGTCTGCCCTGTCCCAGAATAGCCTTCCAGGCCCCAGAGGCTTGTGACAGCCCCTCTGCAGCCGACCACCTTCTCTTTCCCAACTGATTTTAAAAAATCCCCTTCTGCTCTTAATTGCACGCTGTGTGTTCAGATTTCCTGGAGTTCATGAACTGCTGTGAAATTTAAGACAGGTCTGCATTCCCACTGCATTGCTACTTTTTAATTCTAAATTCCATCCACCCTCCCTAGGAAAAAAAAAGCGGGGAAAAATCGAAGCTGAGTCAAAGAAAATTTATGCCAGTTGAAAGGAGAAAGCCAGCCCCAAATAATTCTACTAATAAAAGGGCAGTGAGAGACGGAGTAAAAATAATAAGGTTATATCCTCATAAAATTCCTTTATTTGTGATTCTGGAAGCACTTGGGGAGCGTTAGCTCATCAGGGAGGGTCCCAAGAGCAGCATCTGCTCCCCACGGCTGCCTCCATCGCTCCGGGTGCGCCATAAACACTGAATCACAGCAGGCACCGCCTCCGAGGTGGGTTGGTAGGAAGTGCAAAAGTGAGGAATTTTATAGAAGGAGAAAGAGGAGCCAGGAAGCCTGAAGACTTCCCATGGTCACCAGATGAGTCAGGCGGAATCCCAGATGGAGCCCAGGCATGCACTGCCCTGTGGGCCTTGGAGAGGAATCCACTAGGTGGTGGCCGCAGGCCATTAAGAGATGCTTGGTAGTAACTACTAAGAAAGACTGAATCCTGGAGGGCTTCCTGTGAGGAGGAGCACCTCTGCCCATCTCCTGGAGTGAAAGGGAGACCATCACAGCACGCACTGGAATCAAAAATTCAGAGAAGACCTTTACTGAGGTAAGGTTTATTAAGTCCCTACTATGTGCCAGGCACTGGAATGGAGAGATAAAGGAGCCATGCTCCCACTGCGGGTTGGTATGCAGCAGGTGCTAACAGGCTGAGGAGGGCACTGCTGCAGCAGGCAGACATCATCCTCACCTGAGTCATCAGGGTTTCTCATCCGACCTCTGTGCTGGTCTACCAGCTAAGCTTCCTGTGTCTGCTCCTGCTGCCTCACAACAGCCAGAGAATGTCAAAAAGCCAAGGCTGCACCCCTGCATCCAAGTCCTCCACAGCTTCTCCCAGCACGTGCACCTAAACCCAAACTGCTCACTGAAGCCTACAGGGCTCTCTGGCGTCTGGTGTCTGCTGCTTTTCCCTGACCCCTTCTCCTACCATTCCTTTCCTGTGTCTTTATTCTCAAACCCTACCTCAGGGACTTCGACATGCTCATCTCTGCTCCAGGAAAGTTTTTGTCTCTGCTCTTCCCACAGGTAGCAACCTCTGATCATTCAGGTCTTGGCTCACCTGTCTCCTTCTCCTCCTCCTTATAATAGAGGACTTCACTCAGCTTCTTGTCTGTCCAAGCCTATCACATAGCCTATCCAAGTGACCCTACTTTATTTCCTTCAAGATTCAGTCCCTATCTAAACATTTTTCCTTATGTATTATTTACTTACATTTTGTCTGTCTCCTTGTAATAGTTAGCTATTGCTGTGTAACAAATTATCTAAAGACCACCTATCACTGCTTACTGATCTACAGGTCAGCAGGTGAGACTGTCTGGTCTTGGCTGAGCTTACTCATGTTTCTGCACATGTTAATTAGGTGGCTCTGCTGATCTTGGCTGGGCTCTCTCATGTGTTTGGAGGTTGGCTGGCTGTGACCTGGCCTAGAGTGGTCTTGGAAGGGACAACCAGACTCTCTTGTACACAGCTACCCTGGGCTTGTTTTCCTATGGCAAGGCAGAGTTCTCAGAAGTGGCAGGGCAGCGAAGCGAGAACACAAGCACATGCCTACAGAGGATTTTCACTGGGCTCCTTGAGGCTTAGGCTTAAAATTGGCACACTGTCATTCTCATTGCATTCTGTGGGCCCAAGTCTCAAAGTCAGCTCAGATTCAGGCAGAGGGAAGACAGAATTCTACCTCTTTATGAAAACAGCTATAAAATCACATTGCAAGAAGCACAGGTACACGGCTCCTGAAGAAGTGGGGACATTTTTATAATCAATCTATCATGTCCTCCTACAGTGTAAGTTCCATGAGAGACAGAGGACCTCAGTGAGCACTTGCCATGCACCAAACGGGTTTTTACCTATTTTCTTACTTAGTATATATAATTGATACTATGTGTTTAGTGTGGTTTTCAATTTGAAAAAAGTGGCACAAACCTTTTATAACACTAGTTTCAAGGACAAGGCTGTGTTCTGGGTTAGACAAGTTATAACAGGCATCTGCTATATGGAGTTGCTCTATGCTGGGAGACATATTCGCCCTGTGGGATATCAAAATCCATGTAATAATGGGTCATGTTATAATGAGGTTTCGTTGCACATGCTCGCGCTCAATTTAGACAGCAGGCCCTGCCAGGTCTTCCTCCAGCTGCTGGCTTCAGACCTCTCTTTCCAGGAGGATAAGAACTACCTGTCAAAATGCAAAGCTCTAACAATGAAATATACAGCGCATGCTGTGGGAAAGCCCTCGGTTTACTTCCACAGGCTGCAGCTGGTGTGCATGGCTGAAATGATTCATTCCTCCACCCAGCAAAACAAGTCCGTTTACAGGGTCTCCTAAACAGAACACATCCTCCACCTTTCACATGCTCTGCATTCAGCTCATGATTTAACCTCCTCTGTGTTGAAGAGCAGCAGACTCAGGGCTGGAAAAGGATGCTCCTTCCTGCATTGCTCCCTGCTCCAAGGCAATACGCTGTTACATTTCTAGGAAATCAGAATGTCTTTTAAATCCTGCTTCAAGTATCTACAGATTCCACGTTAAGCTGCAACTGTTGATTTAATATCTCCATGGCAGTGGTAAGGGTTTCAAACAAGAGAGTCCACAGCCTCAGGAATATGGGAGGAGAACGCAAAAGGTGGTAAAATAGCCTGGGGATGATTATACATTTGACATGAAACAAAAACACCAAACCAACCAACCAACCAACCAAGAAGGGCTTTGCCACCATTGTCAAAAAAGAATGCAAATACCATTTGATAGCAATGCCAAGGGCGTTTTTCTCTCTTGGGCATGCTTACATGCTACAGGGTTCCATCTGTGGAGATCAGCACCGCTACAGGCCCAAGAATAAAGTCTGTCATTTTTCTGAAATTTTAAGGGCAAGAAACCTATTTCAGCTATAAAAAATAGCAATGCCTTTTCAATATTAGGGAATTCTGGAAGAAAAGAGAGTCCAGAGACCAAGAGAGGCCGAATTCATTTCCTTTGGAAATCACTGCCTGCACCAGGGGTCCTCAGAGTGTTAGCAACTCCCATGAGAGCCCTGAAATCCGTTCTCCAAATCAAAGGTGCTAATTGCTTTCATAAGGGCGCAGGCCAGAGTGAGACCCAAGAGCTTGGCAAGTGTGATGCTCTCATTTCTCTGGGCCTGAGCAATGCTCCTGTTTTGGAATGTGAGCCTCTTGATTGACTATACACATACAGATGTTGCAGAGGGGCCTGTCTTGTTTAAACCCACCCAGGGAACATTCCAGGGCCACCAATTCATTCAATTCTGATTGAGGATCTTGAACACAGACCCAGCACTATTTTAGGCACAGTGAGCAAAACAGCCCATGTGCTTGCTTGGGTGGGGTCCACAAGCAAAACCAACAGTGAAACACAGTATGCCAGATGAAAATAGGCGCCAACTAAGCCAGGAAAGGGGCAGGAATTATTTAAATTGTGTGGCTGAATGAAGCCTCACTGAGCAGGCAGCACTGGAACAAGGACTTGGATAAGGTGAAGGATTGGACCAGGTGTTATCCAGGAGAAGTGAATGGCAGGCAGAGGGAAGAGCCAGGGCAAAGGCCCTGGGCAGCAGGCAGGCACCTGACCTGCTTGAGGAGGCTGTATGAGGCCAGAGGTGGAGGAGAGCCCTGAATGGGAAGGAAAGGACCACACATGTAGGGATCTTGTGTGACAGCAGTTTTAAGGATGTGCTCCTCTAATCAGGAGATAGTGCTGGCTGACTCCCATTTGTTGGCTCTTGAAGGAGTTAGTTTTAGTATGAGCAGCTAGTTACAATAATCCAGATTTTTTAACCCAGTACTTGGGACCAAACCTAGAGCTTTCACACTGAGCTGCATCCCCCCTCCCCGATTCTTTTTACTTTGAGATAGGCTTTCACTAAGTCACTAAGTTGCCCGGGTTGAGTTTGAATGTGCAATTCTCCTGCCTTGGCGTTTCAGAGTGCTGGGATTATGGGGATGTGCGCTACCACACCCAGCTCATCTTTCTTTTTTCTAACAGTTAAGCCCTAGTCTTCCACTGCCACTTGCTTTAAAGGGTAAAGTCAGTGGGAAAGAAAACCATATACCTATATTCGTGCAATAAAATTAATTAGTCCTGCCATGAGGAAAAAAGGTGACATATCTGGGGTAATCCATCAAGGTGAGTTATAGACCGAACCTCTTAAAGACAGTAATTACACTGATGGCTGATTAACTCAAAGAAGTTCCCCAGGGGCCTTAAATGTGCCCCAAGAAACATGCAGGTGCAGGAAAGAGTGCTAAGTTTCTACAGAGGGAATGCGCTGACTGTAGCCAGCACCACCTCCAAGTGGGAGTTAGGGTGAGGGTGAAAACAGCCAGGCCTTCTGACCGACCGTCCTTACCTTCCAAGTTCATGGACAAGCTTCAGGAGGTAGCTGTGAACCTCCTGAAAGGGTATGCAACATTTCACATGTGCTGTGTGCTTCTTCTTAGAAAAAGGGCCCAGGGCTCCTAGAAATTTCTATGAGCGCCTTCAAAATGAAGAACCACTGACTTTTCATGGAGTAGGTTCTGCTCTTCTCTTCCAAGATAGGTGAGTAAGCAGATGGCCCCCTAGAGATGGGAGAACTCTGCCATCACGGAGGGCATATATCCAATTCCTGTTATATAAATCTTCATCCAGAGTCATGAGACAGATGATTTTTAACTCAATACTCAGGAACTCTGAAATATATATGCATGCTATT